>UCOJ01001108.1:0-43924 GCA_900474305.1 Cecidostiba fungosa | reverse complement strand
ACAATTAATGTAACTACTTTTCAAAATATGTACAAAAAGTAATTTTTTTTTCATTGTGTTTTAATAATTAATAAAACATTATTATTATGTATTGTTATTATTATTATTGCTACAAATTTGATTTCGATATCAAATTATCCCAATCCCGAAATTACCGCTTTAAATTTAAATAAATATATTATCGCATGAAAATGTCAAATGCCGCGCGCTCATGCAGTTGGTAAAGATCTATATTGGTCTGTTAATTATACTTTTTCCCCTCAAATTATACGCGAGCATAAAAGAATATACGAGAATCAAGTCAGACTTCTGATGTCAGCAGGGCAGCACGGTACTGACAAAAGCTAAAGTATAAGTTGCAGTATAATTGTTGTCGCCACAGCTACTTATAAGTTCAAGGAGCTGGCGCGATAGGAGAGGTAGAAAATTCAATATTTGCTAAAAAGTGTATTGTTTTCTATAAAGTTTTATTGAAAAAAAACGCGTTTATCGTATTACAACTTAAGTCTTGTACTTGACAGATAGAAAAATACTTTGACAGAGTCTTAGAATTTATCTACAAAATTGCTACAAGTACTACTAAGCTAAGCTTTTCTAATTAATTCTGTAATCACAATAGTGGCATCCCTGAGATGTTGTTATTAAACTAGATATGAAAAAAACTAAAAGTTTCATTTTATTTAAGTTCACTTTTAGAGATCAATATTCCACAACTAAATTGTGCAGGTCAAACTTTTTTACATTGAATCTTTGTAATAATAAGTTTTCTTTGTCAAAAACAAATATTCATTGCCTAGTCGGCTCTGTTTTGTTATTGATAAATCGCGTGAAGCTGCTAACCGACGGACACATTCTAGTTCTTGCGATGATAGACCCGTAGGAAGTTTCGATTTCAGTGCACTATTATCTTTGATGAAATAATCGCACATATCTGCAATAACTTTCTCAAACTCATCCATGTTTTTACTTTTATCTTCGATCATCCTTAAAGAGTTCTGAGCAAAACGTTTAGAGAATCCCAGGTATTCTTGTCTATGTACTTCAACCTATAACAAAAAACCGGGAATAAATAAAAATGGAAAAAAATTGAAATGCAAATGGATTACGAAAAATTAATAACCTCTTGAATTTGTGTACGTATTTCATCACATGTAGGTACTAGTTTTCGAGCTTTTAGCAGAGATTCCATAGCTTTATCATATTCACCCAATTGAGCCAAGGCTTTTCCATATCTAAACATTTCATAGTGTTCATTAATTTAATAAAATATTAAAAAAAAAAAGAAAAAAATACTGCTGTGGTATTTTATACTTACTGGAAATGTGCCTTGCCAGTTGGTTCGTTTGGCAATCTTTGAAATGCAGAACAGACAAGTTTGGGTTTGTTTACTTTATTGTAACACACTGTAAGGTTTGTAAGTGCTCTGGATAACAAAGTGTTCATTTTTTTCTCTTCTTCATCATTTTCTAAACGTGCCTTATCCAGACAATCTACAGCCTTGTTGTATCTGAGTGAAAATGCCATTTAATTGAATAAATTAATTTAATTTTCCAGTAAAATGCATTTCTAATAGAAAATTGAAACTTACTCTCTTATAGCTTGCTTGATCTTCTGTCTCTTAAAACTGTCCTGTCCTGTGTTCATCAAATCCCGTATTATTTTTTCAGTTTTGGAGAATTTCCTCTTATCTTCACTGCTCAATTCTTCGTATAAATCAGCAGAACCATTATCAAGAAAGTCGACGAGTTCTATTTTGAATAATACTTCAGAATCTGGTGGAATTCTTGGTAAACAACCCAATTTTCCATATGCCAAACGAGGTTGAATAATAAATATGGCTTTCTCATGTTTACGCATAGTACTGATTGCAATTTCAAGGCCTTCTATCAGTTCTCCTTTTCCCAAACGCAAAGAAGCCCGCTTTTCACGATGGAAGAGTGTGGAATCAAAAGGTTCGTCTTGAAATTCGAAGTAACCAACATACTCCACGGTAGCTTGTGCATCTTTAGGGATGACGTCACCAGCACCTTCTTTCTTAATGAGTTTCAAAATCTAAAACAAAAAATAAAGAACTATACATGAGGGTTTGAAACTTTTTTTGGATGAAGATAGTTCCGATAACCAACCTCGCCATCTCCGTACACGCTTTGCATTCTAGGTTTAAGAGTGTCGAATGCTATTCCAACAAAAGATACATTTTCTGGTGGTTTATTAATATCATCATTTTCATCTTCCAAATTCAGAAGCCTCAACATTTCTTCATTGTTCAACTTGACTGACTTTGAATAATCAAGCTCATCATCATCCTCCATCAAATCTATAAAATCAGTTGTGTCCAGAGTGAACCCATTGCTGTTTAATACTTGGCTATATCAAATAAAAGAATGAAGCAGTTCAGTTCAGTTAGTCTATATCTGGACTAAATTAAAATATTAAAAGCAATCAACTTACTCAACGGTAAAGCCCTCGCCGGCTTTTATGACTGTCTTCATTTTGGCCTTTGAGAAATACTTAGTTCTTAATGGCAAGAGGTTACGTTATTTGTATCTGTAAACAAAACGCTCCGCTATACTTTATATTTAAGGTGAAGCAAAGGTCTAACAAAGCAACACGTGGTGTCGCGGCGATTAGTGTTTATACATTCCCGGTATATCTATATATTTATCACTTTCAAGAAATCGCAACAAGAGCCCAGAACAGTTGGTCGTGTATTTTTAATTTTTAATTTTTTTTAATACTCGAGAATGCTGCCATAATATCTGGTACTGTTAGAAGCTTAGTCAGATTGGAAATGTTAAACTTTCAATAGATAGAGTCTACAGTGATGCCGATGATTTCACTATTATATATTTATTATTTGATGAATTACAAGAATTTGAGTACATGGCTTGGAGCCGATAACTCTTAAGGAAGAAAAAAAATATATATATATATATTTATTAGTTGTAGGTGTATATATATAATATTTAAATGAGCATATTTATCGGACGTTAATAAAGTCGACAGATTCTTTTAGGTTATAAACAAGAGCTTCGGATGACTAACTTTTGTGTATATTATAACATATTATTACCCTCCTTTTAATATATATCGCTGATGGTCATTAAGAAATTTTACAACTCGTTTATATAACGTTCTAACAATTAAAAACTTTACCATAAATATGAGACGATCGCTTCGACGCCGGTTGTTGTTATCGGAGCTTTGCTGACTGCGGTTTCTACGACTTCTTTCTCTCGCGTCTCTGCTTGCCGGCGATTTTAGGCAGATACTGACTGATTTGAAAGGACTTGCTGAGTAGCCGACGGACGGAGATCACCTAAAGAGAAAACATATAGAAGTGCTTTTCGAGCCTTTCCTTATGAATACTGAATAGTTTTTAGCTTTATAAACTACGATATGATTATTTTTTATATACAGGAAAATAGGTAGCTTACTTTGTTTTTTTCAGGAGTTTTGGTTTCATTTTTTCCCATTGAAATAGGTTTCTAACAGTTTCTTAAAACTGAAGAAACGCTGCGTCAGTTAACAATTAATAAATGAGTACTTTGAAAAACCCGCACATTTCGCAATGTCTTCTGCTATTGCGTAAATGCGCGCGCGGGAGCTGGTTTGATGACTTAACCTCAAAATAGAAGTAAACATGCGTGTCTCTATTTTTTGACGTAGATTGTTATTAGTTCTTTTTATATAAAAAATTTATTTTTGATAATTCCGGTAGTACGTATTTTCAACGATAATGTATTCGCTATTCTTATCAGCAAATCCAATGCATCAACTATAATTGTTTCAAGTTAACAATATGGACGATTGTAAAAGTGCGGCATTTGTAAGAAAGCAATTTCTTTGTTGCACGCCTCTCAATAAATTTAAATGGCCAGTAAGTATAATTTGTGAAATATAACGTCATCTAACTACTTCATTTTCTGAATTTGCTGCTAAAAAATTATTTTTGAATTCCAGGATTGTGTCAATGAACTAGATGTAAATATACAGAAAAAGATTCTGAATGTTACTGTAAATAGTGAACTTGTTACTAAGTATGCGATCAAGCAATCATACAAAAAAGCCTTCTTAAAATTATTTATCAACAAGGTGAGGTTTACTCGTCAAATAAAAAATATGTTTTGTATGCAAGTGGGATAAATGATGTGTTCTTACTTTATTTTCAGTTGGAACAAAGTGGAGTAGAAATAGACGATGATGTTTACAATACTTACTGTGAAACAATTGCTTGTCCAGATGAACAAGCTCCTATGCATTTTCGACATTTCATTTTAAACGACGGAGGAGAGAGTGGTATTCTTAGCATTAAGGAAAGTACAAACATAATATCGGAAGGTACCACAGGATTATGCAGTTGGAAGGTGAATTGACAATAATAGTAACTGTAACAAAATCTTAAGAAAAGCATCGTAATTTTTTTTTTAATTTTAAACAGGCTGCTTTTTATTTAGCTGAGTGGTGCGTTGCAAATAAACAAGAGCTTGAAAAGAAAAATGTACTGGAACTTGGATCAGGTGTTGGTTTGACAGGGCTCACGGTCGTTAATTTTTGTGCACCAAAAACGTATTATTTCTCAGACTGTCATCCAACGGTATTAAAGACATTAGAAGAAAACGTACGTTTGAATCTTTTGCGAAAAGGTAACGAGCGTTCATGGAAAGAAGTCTTGTCAAATGATAGGATAGAGTTTGAAAAGGTTGCAAATGGTAAGGGCAAGGAAGTAAAGGTCAAAGTAATAAATTTAAAATGGGAAGAAATTGACGAATCAAGAGCGGAACAAATGGGAATTGACGTGATCATCGCTGCTGATGTATTGTACGATAATAGTACGTTTGACGGATTGGCGCGAGGCTTGAAACAATTAATGTGTAAGGCTGTTAATTACGCAATTATAGCGGCAACCGTTAGAAATGAATCGACATTGTTAGATTTTCTGAACACTCTTGGTAAAGATTAGTTTTTGTTAGCAAACTTTTGTTATATGCACAAAAGAAAATTTCTCGAACAATATTTAATAGATGTATATTTTATTTTACAGATAAATACGATCTCGCATATGAAGAAGAAACAACGTCGACGCTACAGATATTTATACAGTCCGAAGAGACGCCAATTAGGATGTTGAAAATTTCAAGGCAAAGTAAATGAATCCGCTGATCGATTTATAAACGTATGAAATACCTTCTTTTTTTTATTGATAGACTTAATTTTCTATACTAATTTAAATATCTTATCTGGTATAAAAAAATATTTATAAAAGTATTAAACATTGACTTGTAACGTTATTTAGTAAATTCAACGAAAATGCACTTTTCAAAACCACTTTCTTAAACTATGGCGTTTTAGTTTCGCTTCGGTTTCGTCCACGTCTTTGTCAGCATCTTTCTTGTTGCTCTTCTTGGACTTTTTCTCCTTTATTTTCTCCTTGATCTTTGCCTTTTTCAGTTTGGATGAGCCACGAGATTCATCGGTCATGTTGACATGGTCAGTTTTACTCCTTGCTGTAATGTTCAAATAATTCATCGTTACTGTACTGCTCTCGTATTGCAATATATTTCTTAGAAAATATCGGCTTTGTTAATTTACCAGCATATAAATCCATTTCCCTGTGGATGCTGCGATCTTCCTCAATTTCTCTTCTACGATCCATTTCGAGACATTCGACAATTTCGTTTCGCCTCTCCACTATCTCTACCAACCTCTGAATCAAAGTCTCCTCGCGCTGCTTGTCAAAGTCCGTCTTAGTAGCTTCTGGCTGAGTTATAAGGCACCTTACTTGATACTCGATATCGGCGTGCTCTTCCTCCAATCTCTGCTGCCTCCTCAGCAGCATCAGTTCCGCTTGCCTTCGGAAGAGTTCGTTTTTTTCGTTCACCAGTGCGAACAGTTCTAAAACAAGTTCCTCGACGTCTAATCCTAAACTGGTATCTGAAAGAGCGAGAAAAAAAAACCGTTTAATAACAAATATATACACGCTGGTGTTTTCTCGGTATAAGCCATCAAACAATAACAGTGTCAGACCCAAAAATAGCACATGATGAAATATTAATCGAACCGAGAATCGCGGCGCTAGGTCGTTAATGAAATATGTGTATGGGCGCTTTCGAGTTAGAAAAAGAATGCAGATCGATGCGTAATGCTTCGCTACGAATTAGATAAGAAAATACCTCGATTTTAAGCATAGATAAGGACACGGCTGCCGATAACAATCGAATCGATCGCATCGACCGAGAGATAAAAACAAAAATGGTATCGGCACTCGCGAGTGCGTGAGAGAATAAAAATACTGTACATAGCTTTGCAATGACTGCAAATCTACTCGAGTGCGTGAAATGTGCTATTCGAGGGTTGGACAATGGAAGTAAAGAGACGTGTAGAGAAAGAGTCGCAAGATTAAATGTTTATTAGTGTACAACAATTGACAGTATTTTTGATCGCTTATACAGAGTAGTAAAGGCTTGATAACAAGAATAGCGTAAAATCGATACAACAACAATGCTGTGCTCGTTTACCTTCGCTAGCAGTGCCCGACTCGCACTTGTCCCTAATAATCTGCTCTAATCGCACGCCCTGCCTCTCGAGGCCCTGCTGCTGCATCTCGATCTGATCGAGCTCTAGCTTAACGTCTTTCATCGACATAACTTTGATCTGTTGGCGCAAAGAGTCACACAGTCAGCCGTGAGTATAAATGTATATAACAAGGATTTTTATATATAGGA
Organism: Cecidostiba fungosa; assembly: GCA_900474305.1. Lineage (NCBI taxonomy): Eukaryota > Metazoa > Arthropoda > Insecta > Hymenoptera > Pteromalidae > Cecidostiba > Cecidostiba fungosa. Next base: position 37,199 of record UCOJ01001108.1, on the reverse strand, counting down.
GCTATATAATTCAGAAGAGTTTCTTCTTTAGCGAGAGGAGGAAACTCACTTTTCGCCTGAGGGGCATAGGTCGTGCAGGCGCGGGGCCTTTTTTTCGTTTCCACTTGCCGTCGAGGCTCTTGTCAAGCTGATACGACGGCTCGACGCACGACAGGCTTTGAGTCGTGCGATTCGCTTCGTCCTTGCTCAGCTTCTCCTCGTCCCAGACGTGCTGCTGCTGCTGCTGCTGCTGTTGTTCGTTGTCGGGAGGATGCCTCAGGGTAACGGATTGCTCGTCTTGTCTCGGAGTCGAGGCTGCCGCTGGCATAGGTGGCGGCGGTGCAGGTTTCGACTTTCTCGTCCTGGGCGTCAGTCGGGGTGACAGGCTCTGAAAGACACGTTGTGAGTTTAGTCGACGGTGTACCGAGTTTATAAGATCTTTGCTCGTTGCATTACTCACGGGATTGGGCGATTTGGTGGGTGTAATCGAGTTGAGCAGTGGCGGTGGAGGGGCTGGTTTCTTCTTGCGGTACGTGCCACCCGGTGTGATGGTCGAGCAAGAGCTGGCTATCGACGTGTTGGACGAGTGTATGCTGCTGCTGGTCAGATTCGACCTGGGCTCGAGGTGCGAATGTCTGGAAAGAAGGAAATGGACGCGTTAGTAAACAATAATCGTTTTAACAACTTTTGATTGTTTTAGGTTACAAGCAAGTACCTGAGGGTTCTGGGCTTGGGCACAGGTGTCGATCTGAGCTCGGGTTCGCTCTGCGGTTCCTCGTCGTCGCTCCAGAACGGATTGAGGTTGATTTGCGGCGCCTCGAGGAGTCGTTTCTTGGGCGCGCGGCTTCTGGCCTGTGGCTTGGGCGGCGGTTGCTGTCCATCCTCCTCCTCGTCGTTGTCGTCGTCGCTACCGAAGGGATTGGTCGACGTGGGCTTCTTCGTCTCCTCCTCCTTCTCCTCGTCGTCGCTGGCGAAGGGGTTCAGATCCTCGGGGTAGTCCTGCTCGTCTGTGCGACTACTACTATTGACATCGTCGTCGTCGTCGTCGTCGTCGTCGTTCTCGGGGACTTGTTCTACTACTGCTGCTGCTACTGATGCGGCCTCGGGGTCTGCTATGCTAGTGGGGGTTTCGGCTGCTGCGGCGACTGGAGCCGGATTGCTCGCCAGGTCATCAGGCTCGAAGAGCTTGAGCCTACGCTGGACAAGCGACAGCCTTCTCGGCTGCTCCAGGCTCCGATCTTTGGTATGCTCGCCGGGGCTGCTTCTCAGGCTGCTGCTCCTGCGAAGTGCCGGCGTCGTTTTCTCCTCGTCATCGTCTCCGAAATTTGGCGCGCTATTTACACGCGTGTCGCGCCTCTGCTGCTGCTGCTGCTGCTGTTGTTGCTCCTGCTGCTGTTGCTTCTGCTCGTCAGTCGTGAGCTCGTCTATCCTCTCGTTGATGAGCTTGATCATCTGGTCGAACTTGTCGTCGTCGTCACCGCCGCCTCCACCGGCATCGTCGTCCAGTTGCTCGAGTTTCTGCTCATCAGCAGTGTTGCTATCGACCAGAAGATGATTAGCCACGACTTGGAGCTTCTCGCGTTGAGCTTGAAGCAGTTGGTCAACCGATCGCTCGAGACTACGCCTCTTGCTCTTCTCCTCGTCGCTGAGAGGCGCCTCGAGTACGGCTGCCTGTTGCTCCGAGTCGGATGTCAGGCTGTTGATGGAATCGTGCTGCTGCGTTTCGCTGCTGGTGGTGGTGGTAGTCGTTGTGATATTCTGCTGCTGTTGTTGCTGGTGTTGAAGGTCATCGGTTGTTAGCTCGCGATGGCTGGTGAGTTGGGTCTGCGTAGTGGTGGGGTTAAGCTCGTGGTCGACATGGTCGTGGTCGTCGATGGGACAGGCCTCGCAGCAGTACTGGCCGTCCTCGGTCTCGTAGTAGTTGCCGGGTGTCAGTTGATGACGGCAACGCGCACATCGGAAACAACTCCGATGATAAACGCTCCGAGAGACCACGAGCTTCTCCGCGAGGAAAACCGGCAGCCCGCAGCTGGCGCACGGCTCCCTCCGCATACCCAAACGCGAGCTCACCTGTTGGTTGGCGGAAAAGAAAGGCTTGCTTATTATGTTATTTCTTATTAATATACATGCTTATTAACAGCTGATACAATGTACTATCCCTGCTGGAAAGTTATATTCGATTAAGCTACTAATAAATCCTCAACATTCCCACCAGAGAATTTCGATCCGTGCTAATCGTCACGCTCGACGTGTCTCTCCCGCATATAATACAAGTTTCCCCGCAGTTTTTAGTGCATAACCCCCCCTCTCCCCTCATCCATAATATCAACAGTTGTTTTGTGTCGTAAAAAATAAGAAGTATATTGTGAACAGCAACAAAAAAGACTTTCAACACGCGTGAAACAAAAAAATCATACTCCTGAACTTGTCCTATTTCCAAGCGCTATCTATACTCGCATGTATATATGTATATAAGAGCGTCGCGCGCGGCTCCTTATCTTATCCGGCGCCCTTCGTTCCGTCTTTTTTTTTTACTCTCGACTTTTAATTAACGGCTTATCGCGCTTTCATTAAGCTCCTCTGTCTAAACAAGCTTCAAGCGTCTTTCAAACACGTTCGAAGAGATGATCCAGACGGGGAATATTATGCAACGCGCGCGGCTCGATATAATTTATAACCGAGTCGAAAACGTTAGGTTTTGGGGAAGATTCGATCGAAATTTTTCCTTCATGTGCGCTTAGCGACGCGGAAAGATACAGGCCGATTTGTGCGTTGTCGCAGAGTGTTTACATGCACCAAGAGCTGTCGCCGCGCGCAATATCTCTAAATAAACTTGTGATTCAAAGCGAGCTTATTTATCGATGCCTCTACTCGCGCCTACACACAAGACCTACTTTGATGTAAATAACGAGAGACGAGATAGTTTGCGCGTGATTATTATATATTGATTAAAATGGAAAGTGACGATACGAATGATTGATTCGCACGTCGAAACCAAGATATTTTTGCTTTGGCCGTCAGCGCGTTTACATCGAGAGAAATTTCATAGCATCAAGACACCGTGTATATAAAAGTATATTTTTAGAAAAGTGCTTTTTCCAGAGCCGGTATATGCAACGGATACCGATGAGCCAGGAAAGTTTTGGTTTCCGCTTGCTCAGCGTTTATATTCCACACACACACACACATACAACACAAGTCGTCGTGCAAATATTAAAGAAGAAGTCAACTGGTTGGTCTTGAAAAAAAAAAAGGAAAAACGTTCGCGAGGAACTAGCAATTTGCGTTATCTAACTCGCGTCGATAACGCGTGCGCACTTGAATGAGAAAAAAAACATATTTGTAGCGGCGAATCGACGTATTATTATAATAACATGACAGTTCGGTCTACAAACGAAGCATTATGCAAGTCACACCTCTTCTTAGCACATATCAACACAATCGCTTCTATACAATATAAAGTGTCCACAGCACAAACGTTTTCTCTCGCCGGCGCAGTGAATCATCCTATATCTCGCCGACACGTCATCCACGTCGAATATATACATACACATAATACAAATCATATCCGAAAAGAAAAAGAAGAAGAAACTGCACCAGTTCGGCAACGATCCTCTCGTCGTCGTTCTTCTTCTCTTGTGTCGCGAGATAATCTAAACTAGCTCTCCTAGTCAACATCGGCAACCTCTTCTCCTGGAGTTCGACGCTACTTGCTCTTCTGCTTCTCTGCATAAGCTCGTCCTCGTCGATGCGCAACACGACGTCTCTTTTCTTCGGTTGACGTAGCAGCCCCGACATTATTACGAAAATAGTATTAAGCTATACAGAGAAAGAGCGCGATCGGTCCGGGTGGCCGCAGCCAGCGCAACTAACCGAGCTGCGCGTACAATACCAGCTGATCGGCCGATTCTGCCGCTTTGAGGCGCTGCTGCTGCTGCTGCTGCTGAGACGTGATAAGAAAAAGTATGCGTGGGATATGTATGATGTTGAGAGAGCGGCGGTTCAATTAGCGCGGCCGCGAGGGAATTAGAAGCTATTGACGGTCTCGTGAGCTTGTGCTACTGTGTCGTTGAGCTTTTTGTGAGCTTGACGAATTATTCGCAAGTTTGTTTTATAATGTACTGAACAGGTTTGTCGAATTGATTGAGGAACCGTGATTTGATAAATGTATATTCTTTGATGAGTTGGATGTAAAATATTTTTTCCGAGTGACTTGTTGACACTTTGAGTGCAAATTTTACTTGGTTGACCGCCGTCGAAGTTAACAAGATTAATACATTATATACTCGTAAAAATTACGGTACACAACGCGCGGCAGCGACTTAATCACAGGCGCGAGGCCAAAAAAAGGCAACTCGAAGAGGTGAAAAATAAATTTTAACCGCCGAGCGACTAGATTATTCCAAAATACGGTAAAAAATCCAGCAGCTTTCATTATAATATACGGAGTTCAGAGGCGACGCTGCGTTATTTAATTTATGTGAAAAGTCGCTTCTCCGAACCGCTCGCCGAGCTCTCGAAGCCATTAAAGATTCCATCAACTCTCCTCTCGCATCACAGAAAACAAAAAGCGCCACGATTTTCCCGCCGCGCTCGCACGAAAATCGAGTCTTCTCTCGCGTTAATTAAAGCGTCTAATGAAGGCGCGCACTTTATTACCTATATATATATATATATATCGGAGTGCGGTAATACCCGGATTACGCTATAAATAGCGGGACGCGCTTTTCTTCTCCCTCTCTGCGATTGTATATTTAAACCGAGCTATACATAGAATTATAATTTAATTTTCTATGCTACTATAAAAGCGAAATTTTTTTTTTTACATTTCGATGATTCTCACGCTATACACGTTGCAGACGCACAATTTTGTATAGACGCGGAGGAATATAAGAGCGAGGAATTGTGAACGCTCTCGTTTTACGCTCGCTACTCGAGCTAGATTACGCATAATAAAAGGAAATGGTTATTGAAGCATTGAATTTCTCGTGCGAATATTGCGTCACGTCACTTTACGACGGCGGACGTTAAATCGACCAAGCCGCGCTAACGAACGAGCTCGTGTATATTACATACAGAATTTGTTATATATACATATATATATATATATATATTTATAACAAAATCGAAAGATTATTTTTCACAACCGATGCTTCCTACTTTTTCACTGCCGCTTAAAAGATAATCATCGCTGACGGACATATAGCGCCACGTGCGTTTATAATATATACGAATTAAATGATTATAGTTATCGTCTGGACTTTCTAGGCCGGCCTAAATCCGATTTCAGTGATTAAACAGCGTAGCGTTGAATTAATTATTTTTTGTTTCGCATATTATAGTGATGCAAGCATAAAAGTAGCTCCGTAAAATTATATATAGTGCAACCAAATAATTACGATCCTCTCGATGCTCGACCGCATTATAATTAAACGCGCGTTACAAATAATTACGAGGGGAAAAAAAGTCGACTGTCAAGCTCGATTCACAATGAACTCGCGGATTATGCTAATTTCGACTTGAGCTCGAATTAAACCTCGCAGGCGCTATACTTTATCTCGTAATCTTCCACTGAAACACACTTTAACTATACACCACACGCGAGTATGTACACACACACATATACACATACTAAATATAAACATTACGTCAGAGAGAGAGAGTCTATATACATACACTGCACATTAACCTCTCGATATCGTCGTCGGATCAGCTGTGTGTACGTATATGTATATAATAAAGATAGAAATCGTCGCAGCGAAAAATTTTCACGTCTCGATTGAAAAAGCAAATTTCCCACTCGGTGTCTCGACTGGAACTGTCCCAAGTCACGTCAGACTCGAGGTGAAATCCTCTCGTTGAATGGATTGAAAAAAAGGGCTTGGCCGCGAACGAACAAACGGTATACATATACAACAATAAGCCTATGAGTGTATATAGAAGCAAGGCGCGCGTAAGACTAAAAGCGATGTAGGTAACTACTATATTCGTTAGTGCACGACACGATGGCTCATCAGAAATTATGCGCGCTGCGTCTTTCACCTTTGTTGCTGCTTCTTCTTCTTCTTTCCCTTTCTCTTGAGTCGTATAGCTTACGTGGCGCGATATCGAGTCAGTCTAAACTAGCTGATGGTATTCTCGAGTATGTATATATTGTATACGCAGTGTTTCTAATATATATATATATATATTCTTGCTGATTTATATTTTATGCTCGTTTGCAGGTGGAGTCGTTTTCTTCAAATTGATCACATTCTGAGCATACATCGCGTCGATGCTTTAACGATACTATACGCTTGCGGATTTAAAATTTCAGCGGCGAATAAAAAATCCAATGCATCAGTGAAAAACGAGGAGCCAAACTCATCGATTTCGAGCAGACAACCTTCCCTTGGCCTGTGTTATATACTGTGTCCGTGTATATATATAGACGATCGATATTTCGTCAGTTCGCGTTCCATGTGCTACCTCTTTCTCTCTCTCTTACGACTGTATATATGTATATCTATATATACGCGAGCGACAATTTACCTGCTTGCGAAATTGACGCATGCCTCGCCGCAGCCGCGAGTCGCGGCGCATCGATGGCGACGACGGCATTATACGATTGCGGCCGCACACGTTTTCGGCCGGTTTTCTTCAAATATAAACGTGAGAAATTATAATTCTTCGGTCCGGCTGGCGAGAGACTGCAACAATGGCGTTTCATTTGATTTTCAACGTTTCATATATCAACACTTTTTGATTAAAAAAATTCAGCGTGTAGAATATAATCTCTATTTTTTTATTCGTAATCCGAATATACGTATAAAATCAACGCAAGACCTTTCCACGCTAAATTCTATCGAAAAACGTTCTCTCATCGCCAGCATTACACATCACGCATATATACGTATATACATTCACCGACAGCAGGATTCGAAGGAAATCTCTCTCCTCTCCTGGTGAAAAGTCTCGCACAGGTTAGCCTACTGGCCTGCTTTTCCATCGGCGACTTGGTTACTTATACGCGAGTCGCGTACATATATATATATATAATACTTGTATACACCGCGCACGTCCGCACACATTCAGGCTACTACTGCCGCGAGAGCGGGACACGATTTCCGCGATCCCGCGTATATGCTTATCGATTTTCTCGATCCGTCCTATGCGCAAGTCGCTATTCTGGCTCTAATCAATTTTTACCTTTATTATTCTAGTCGTGAGAGGGTTTTGTTGAAGGACGTTTTATTTCGAAGAAAATCAATGCTCTCGTGCGCTCAAATCAACGCACGAAAGAGAAAAAAATAATAATCTTGTGTCGATGATGCGCGCGAAGAATATTCTGCGTCAGCAGTTTATGAATAAAATATTCGGAATAATTTATACTCACTATGCGCCCGATCTTTTCTGATATAAAGGACTTTGCGATTAAAATGACGCGGCGCTAGTTCTCGCGAGAGGAAGAAAGTTTCTCCGAGAGAGAGAGAGAGAGAAAAGCGAGTAATACTTTACGGAAAACTCTTCGACTCCTCGAAACTTGCGCACCCGAGTTTCGACAGGAAATTGATTTCTCGCTGCTACATATATAAATACGCTTTTTGCCTAGAGGTGACGCAGAAAAGTATAGGTATACACGATACTCTTTTTTTTTGTACCCCTATTATATCGACGACGAGCTTTTTCGCTCAGACGAGAGAAACTGTACTATACGACCTAGAGAGACACAGCGTTTATGTATTGCGTAACACATTTTCGTATATATGTGCGAGGGATGAGTTGGAATTATATATATATACGCGCGCGTGCCCAATTGAATAAAAACCGGCGGGAGAAAATTGACGTTTTCAAATCGAGGATTTTCACGGCGGCGACTGGTGCATCGGGTTTCGTTAAGTGAAATTGCGGCGTTGTCGCTTGATTAGCCTGTCCCAGAAAAAAGGAGCTGATCATGATGAACGATTCGCCGAACGACGCTTCAATTGACGGTTTCGATAAAGTCTTTGTTCAATTGTTTTGTTAGGTATACTTCTTATTTGATGACAACAAAAACGTTTCAGAGCGAGCTTAATTCGTGCAGGTCGCTCTTGTGTGCACATTGTATTAATTCGTATACATATACATAGAGAATATTTATAATACATAGATTATGGTTAATTTTCATTGTTACGCAAAAACAACCACTTGCATCACGCAATAGTATATCGTGAGAACTCATTTATAATAGTATTATATTAATGGAAGCGTTCTCCATTGAACGTCGAGAAAAAAAGTGACAAAAAAAATAACAAAAGAGAACTGCATCAAAAAATTACGCAAGACCAATCACCTGTTAACCAACTACTTCTACGTCATGCCATAAGAATATACTATGATAGAAAGAGAGAGAGTTGATTATATTATAAAATTGCATATTATAGCCTCGAGATCGTCCAAGACAAAAAGGTTCACACTCCATTGACATATACACACACACGGGAGAGCTCTCAGGTAAATCTATACAATATCTCGCAAAGACCGCAAGGCTATTGGTTTACCTAAAGAAAGAGCTGCTCTCCGCACGTGCACGCGGAGACAAGTAAAAATAATAATAATATATGCAAGAGGGGATAGGTGCAAGCGTTACGTAAATTACACGTGTAAGGCTACAAGCTACAGTGTGTGCAACTAATGGAAACACATAGAGAAAGAGCAAACAATAAATAATATAAAATAAATAAAAAAATAAGAAAACAGAGTGCAGTGTTGCGTGCGTGCGTGCGAAGCGAGAGAGAGAGAGAGAAAATACAGCAAATAAACGAGAAAGCGATTTACCTTCTAGCAGAATATTTCAGGTTTATATTGCCCCATTAAGTCCAAGCTTTCCTCCTGGAGAACAAAAACAAAAAAGATATGTGTGTGTGAGAAAAAGGCCTCTGATGAACATGAGATGATGAGTATACAGTAGTATAGTTAGGGATAGACCTCGTGTGTTTCTTCCTCACACGCGTGGGAGATCGGCTTATTTAATATATATTATATATTAAACCGACTTTTTCGAAGTGTACTTATTTTACACCTTGTGGTCGGTTCTCTTTTCATACTTTGTCTATAACGTATCGACAATCGAGTTTCAGTGAAAAATGGCCTGAACTATTGTTATATTAGTCACGTGCATTTCATTTGGCAATTAACGTCGTGTGCGCGCAAGAAGAAATAATTTTTTCGCCTCGCATGTATATACACATAGATATATGATTCGTGGAGCGGAGCCGCGGGCTAATGAAATTTGCATATATGCAGAAAAGCGGAGTGAAAATTAATGAAAACGAATCGAGGACAAAGAACAACCGCAAGAAAGAATTGCACCAGCTTGAATTATTACATACACGAGAGAGAGAGAGAGAGAGAGACAGAGAATAATATTCGTATAAAATAAAAGCAACTCGTTCAAACCGACCGAAAAGCTATTTGTCATCGTTCACACTTGAAGGATCGATCGGGAGCAACCAAGTGTATTTTTTTTATATATATATATATATTTTTCGCCTTTTCATTGCTACCACGCAGCGCGTGTCATCCTTCTCGACACGCTCGCCACGAGTGCTCTCTCTATCGCATCGCGTCACGTCGTCAATAAAAACAGAGCTATCGCTCGTATTTTCTTATTAACCGTATATATATATGTACCGCCGAGCGATCTCTTTATTACTTTTCTAAATGCACTCTCGAGTTGTGATGCGCCTCTGTGTATTTATATAAGAGAGACACGAGAGCTTTATATATTACGTAAAGCCGCTTATTGTAAACAGAACAATCTGACTCTCGTCTCTTAAACGAACGGGATTGCGCCAATAATTTATTTCCTCTCCTCCTCGCACGAATGAGATCTTTCGCGTGATCGTATTCGGACTGCGGCGGATTTTCCAAGCGCTACTATACTTGTCATGTAGATTATTGCGAAACGGCCGTGTAAGTCACTTTAGTCTCGTCTGTAGCCGGCTATATGCTACTATCATATATAGGTATGCGTCAATTTATTGGTTTATTTTTTTTTTTATTCTGTCGATGTATAAGCGTTGCGTCATCGACGTCTGTGTTTGGTCTTTTCGAGAGACGTGTTACTCAATGGGATTCAAGGTGCAGCGGCCGATTGGCTTTTATCAAGGTGAACGATCTCGACTGGGATCGGAATTAAAAGATCTCGCGTTGCTATTCTCGTGATTGAGCTTCCTTTCAAGTAATATTAAATATTGATTGAATGAGTTTAGTTTGAAGAGCAGCTCTTTCGTATAAACGTTATATTGGATCACATACTCGCAGTTGTTATACGGCGATAAAACGTGTCAGAGGAAAGTTTAAATCGTAAAACATTTTTATGGATACGAAGCGTGTGTTTTCTCGCAAAACTGTCAATTTTGAGTGTAAATTTTTGTTATATTCAATCAATTTCGTAATAAAAGCCGCAAAAACATTCGTTATCCAAACGATCGGAGTGTAACATATGATATATAACGCGGCGATTATTTTAACGCGATAAACGCATTGATCCGCACAATGGAGGCAATAAACTTTACGACTCTCATTACCGGCGACGTGACAGAGAGAGGGAAGTAAAATGCACTCTACCGATTCACACAACTCCGAATATAATGCTAATTCGTATTATATGCCGAGTGAAGAGAGATATTCGATTAACGATTACCCAACAGAAAATTTCTGTCTAAAAAGGACTATATTATATCTTCAATCGCACGAGATATCGATTCATCAAATGTCGCGTGCATTCGAAAAAAAAAACGCAAATGAAACCATATATAACATATACACTTCTCTCCGAGAGCGAGTCAATAATCTACATAAATTACATAAAACCAGGTGTGTGTGTATACATATATCAAATCCGAGCACACTATACACCCCAGCTTCATCTTCTTTTTCAAACGTAAAAACTAACGAGTATACACTGTTTCCGAAGAACGGAAAGAGCCTCGGGTGAAAAAACACGTATGTATCAGCAAGGAAGAAGAAGAAAAGACAGTAATCTCGAGGTTGGATCGCGTGCAACCAAGTCGTCTGTTACTATTACTACTACTACTCGCGAGAAAAAATAATAATAAAGACAAGCAGCAATCGGGGGTTGCTGCGAGGAGGAAGATCGTCGAGTTTAATCGCGTAGCTCTCGAGTATAGATCTTCTCGGCAAATACGGAAAGTATTACCCGGGGCTGATGTGTCTGTGTGTGTGCGTCCGAAGGGAAAATAAAAAGTACCTGTGGGAGTAGACACGAAGAAGAAGAAGAAGAAAATAGTGGAGTGAAACTTTTTAATACGTTGTAACTTTATTTATAAAAGCTTTAACTCCGGTGTATATTTCAGTCGCGAAAAAATCGCAACAAGTCGTGTATACACATCAGACATCACAGCCTTTTCCTTCGAAATTCCTTTGAAAATTCCATCTTAAAGCGAGCCTATATAGTGACAAACCTCCGGCGTGACAAAAGCCCTCAGTCTCGAGGAATTTCTCGTAAAACTGCGCCCGACAGTCGTTAAAAAAAAATTCCTTAACTCTGTGTTGTCTTGGAGCACCAAAAGAGAGAGGTGCAACCCAGAGACTATTATAGAAAAGGAGACGAAAGAAAGAGCCAATGCTTATATATATATTACTAAACACACATCGTATCTCCTATATCATAACTAAACCTGCCGATCGCGAAAGATCGAGTACAATGAGAGAGATACCGATAAGCGCTGCAGTATACATATCCGCGGAGTATACACAAGAGCAGAGAACTGCACTGCCGGCCGCTAATTAGATCCTCTCCGTCTCTGCACGCGACGATTGCACTAATACCGGCTCTTTCTCTCTCTCGACACACAATCGATACAAGGCTTCAGGCGAGGATTTATTTTATTCGAAAATCGTGCGGAACCTCTTATACGATTAGCAAATTGACGATAATGACTACTACTGTAAATATATATATATATATATAGTGTGATTCGTTTTAGCAAAATTCTCTAATTTTTTTTTTCCCGGCAATTCTATTCCACGTAGTTTTTCGACCGACGAATATTTAGAACGCGACGATCTTGGTTATTTGCGAAATGTGTGTCTTTGCTAATTGGAGACAGGGATTTATTTAGACTCCAGCGAGATTCACTGAATTTTCTAGTTTGTGTGTGTGTGTGTGAGTGACGAAATAAATGTTGAAACACGTATACGCGCAGTTCTATTAAAGCTTCTTGGTAATTGCGGAACATTTACTCGCGAGGACGAATCGCGATGGTGAAATGAGCTACTGCTCGAGGAGAAACGACATTTTTTTTTTGCTCTACAGATCGAGTCTATAGTGTATAGGTATAGCCTCGAGTCGCGATACAAATACGGCTTTATCTATACAAGCAGCGATTGATTTTATTTACACACACAAACTGTGTGGGCTATATATGTATTCGACTTTTGTCTTTTCAAATTTACAAACCCGATATTCATCGGTGAATATGCAGTTCACTGATGATGAGCACGCTGTAAAATATGTATATATATTGTGAGGCTATTGTGAGTTTACGAAAATAAATCATTAATTCTCCATCATAATCGACGCGCTGCAGCTCTGAAATGTTTTCAGCGTGAAAATGACGTCGTGTGTGATGAACGGCTTTGTGCGATATTTATTTCATAAAAGCGCTTTTGCTATTATAGGTATATTCCTAAACCAATATTATACACGGTCGACCAGAGAGATGATGTGAGGCGAGATATTAATAATGTATACAATAATATTAACTACGAGTCGTCGTTAGATATATATTATAATATAATAAAATATATTATATTTATCACATATACCATAAAGCTATATGAGTTGTTATGCGAAAAAAATACAGCTATGTTTAACGAGAGCGATGCGGTTAGGCTTATCTTTAAACTATATATAGACACTAAAATTTACGTAAGCGAGCAGCGAAAATCAAAACAAAATGTTTGAAAATTACGTATAATTATAATGATGGATAATATATGTATATATATAAGCGCATATAAATGGGTGCGTGACGAAAAATAAACTTCAAAGTGGTATACGAAAATATAATATACTCTGATATGACGGCACGTGCATGCACATAATGTATATAAGCAAAAACGTAGTAAAAAAGGGAAAAATTATTGTTATACATTCGAAACTTGACGACGCATCTGGTTATGATGCATTATTTGAACAATGATACAAGTTTACATGGATGTCATCTTCAAATAGAGTTTGTCATAGACAATAGTCCTACTACTTCTGTTTTTATCATCAGAGTAAGCAACTGCAATTTACAGCTATCATGAGATAGTGCAAAAATATTTTTAACTACATTTTTTAGCGTCGGTTCTCGTGACACCGACTACTCGCCTCCGCAAAACAGAGTAATTGCCTATCCCGACGCTAACAATTACTACGAAAAAAAAATGCCAGTCTATTCTAGTTGGCAAATCAATACGTGTTGTGCCCCCGAGTGAAATCAGTCAGCGTTATAACAAAAAAAAACTCTGCTGGTAAAAAAAAAAAAAATAATAACATTTACCGACGGAGCACAATCTTCAACTTAACAATATTACACACGACAACAGGAGTCGCATCACTGAAATTCAAAAATCCAGCGCCACCGACACATCAGTTGAATTATTCATAAGAGCAGCAGCAGCAGCAGCAGACGAAAACCAGTGAGCACAGGGGATTCCCCTAATAATATCGAGCGTGTATACGACTGCAGTAGCGCGCGGAAATTGAAAGCGCCGTGTCGCGCATCGATTCGACAAAACGGCTGTCTATAAGCCATCGCCTATATCGATTTGCATTTTCGCCGAGGTGATAAAAGCCGTAAAATCTGCCGACACGCGACTCGAATAATAGAAAGACAAATGAGTTTTCAGTGAAATCGCAGTGGCATATTATCTTCTTTTTCTCTCTCGACTCTCGCAGGGATTGCGTTCTGTGTGGTGTCGCGACGGTTGTAAAGCCCGGTAAACGACATTTTTCCGGATTCGAGCTGACTCTCCTTTCGTAATCTCTCTCTCTCTCTCTCTTACTCGCGGAAGAGGCTTTTTTCTCTCACTCTATTCCGGTTTATTGGATTTGTCATAGAGAGAGAGAGAGAGAGCTTCGCTGTTCTTTTTCGCAGAGTAAAATCTCGAGTAAAGATCCTATTGCAAAACGAGGAATGCACGCCTTTCACTCGGTATATATTCTTGCGCCAAAAATGAAGACCATGGAATATATTAGCACACTTTAATGGAAAAAAAAGGACGCAAAACAATCGGCGATAGGATCTCATCTACGAAGTAGCCCATCGAGCGCGCGACAAAAAGCAAGTGCGACGAGACGACAGCGCCGGGTGTCGAAAGGAGGCCGAAAAAAAGGTGCGCGCACGAGCTGCATCTCTCTCTCTCTTCTCTATACAGAGATAAATCAGCGATGATCGGCGCAGATAGCAGGGAATAATTTATGAAACACAGCGGCGTCGCGCAAGTTGCGCAATTTCAAGCGAGGAAATTCTTATTACCTGCAGTGTGTGTATGTATACACAGACAGACAGAAAGAGAGAGAGAGAGAGATGAACTGAAGGGATAAGAAGAAGCGCGACGAAGAGAGTCGACGCAATATCGCCGGGGGATTTCTCTTTGACGATATCGGGCCAGAGAGCTTCTTTTGAGCGACGACTGCTCCAGATATCGAACCGCGTGAAATTTCCCGCGACGAAGATAAAATCGTTATGAGTATATAGATGATGGATAGAAACGTTATTATGAGTGCTACTGCGGTTATATTTCCTCTCCTTTTTTTCATACAATCGCAGTATTATATATCTCGAAAATTCAATCTATTCTCCGTGAAGAGGAGAATAAAAAAAAAAGTGGAACGCGCGCGAGGAGAGCAAGCCCATCAATTAGAAAAGCAATGCAGCAGCAGCAGCAGACTGCGAAAGTCGTAACGAGAAATTTCAAGGGTTTATCGGGTTCGTTAAGGGACACGCATACTAGAACTCGCTCTCTCACACAGGTCGATAGTAGTGCACCCTCGAAAATAAAATGCCCGACTGATAGGCCGGTTACCGGTTAAACCAGATTCGATTTTTTGCGCCTGCGTGTCGCGCTCGAGTTTCCTTTTTCCCCTCCTCTCTCTCACCCTGGCAGCAGCAGCTGCTGCGTGTCGAGCGAGTTATTGTGCGATATTGCGCGCGTTTAATTCGATTCCGATAGCTCGCTGTCGATCGGTATTAGTAGCGCGAGAACTACTGCTATTGTCGTCGAGGCTAATATTTGCTGTGCTGCATTGTTAGCTTGATTAAACATCGTCTTGCGCCTGCGGACTGCAATTATTGCGGATTTACTTTTGACGATGTGCATGTGTGTGTGTGTCTATGTATGTCTGTAGAGAGGAGAGGAAATTGACGCTGTTGTAGTATAGTATATACTGCCGTTGAATTATTTTATTGTGTCGGCGGTTATGGATTTTCGATTTCTACGGCTTTCCACCTCGTTCGTGTTTATTAGACTCTGTGCTATGATCTATTTCGTGGGCGAATCGCGTCTGAGGCTGAGAGGAACATTTGTTTGTAGTTTGAATGAGATTATTGCAACAACGTTGACCAACAAACATACAACATATATCTGGTTTATTTTTTAAAGTGAGAAATGTAACGAAAGTTGGCGACGAACAGAGTTCTTAGAATAAATGAAATAATCTGAAACTCTATGTCGTGTGAGCTTCTAGTTTATTTCACAATAGCAGTTAGTTTGAAATTTCGTGTGCTACACCACAGGTAATTAGAGGCTTTAATTCTCAATCGAAATTCGCAGTAGCCATTTAATTGGTATTAGAGTAGGTATTTTCAATTATAATATTCTTTTTCATTTGTGTGTGTATATATATACCCCAGAGAGAAAAGCCCCAAAACAACGAATATACATTTCTCTCGAAATCAGATATTTTCGAATTAGCGCAATTATCTCGCGTTCCATTAACGAACAAAGAGTATACACACACATTTACCAATTAAATCCGAAACCAACAAAAAAAAAACAAATGAAAAATGCCACATTGAATCAAGAGAGAGAGGAAAAAAACATGACGCAAGAAAATCTTCTCTACACGTCGTGGTGTTGTATATCTACTTATATATACTGCAAGAGACGACGACGTTTGTTTTGCGCAACGGTTTCAAGCGCGAAAACACCGGCGTGTGTTGTTGAGGGGGCATCAGAGGAGAAGTATATAAGTATACAGGTATAGTAGGCCAGCGCGCTTAGAGGCCGAAAAAGAAATGCAAGAGTTTATATAGGTGAGAGAGTATATATATATAAGCGCTGGATTTACCTTGGGCTGCGGGGACTCTGGCACCGATCCGATTCTCGCTCCTGAGCTCTCGGATGTCCTGTTTAGCGCCAGCTTGCTCGGAGATGAACCTGTAAGCACAAGATGATATTATCGTTTTAGTGATTTTAAAACATCATAAAATCTATCATCATCAATAAAGCTTCTCGTCTTTTAAGGTCCAGCTTAAAAAAAAAAAACCCCATGTTACGTAATCCATATAAGAGAAATATAAAACTCCTCGAATTAATCAGCGCAGAGGGAACTTTCATCGTCGTCCGCGGCAACAATGCTATCTCCCCGGAAAACAAACTCTCCGCGCTGTGCGGATAACCAAATATACTTGAAGCCCTAAATCAGCAGTAGAGCGCGACTCAACTCTATATAACTCCGCATCACGACAATCGAAAAACTATATATATATATACGCTATGGGCTGTGTATACACCGGCGGCTTCTTATATTCGCGGCAGCGCGACATACACGAAATATGTGAAAGTAAGCGTTATGTCGCCCGATAACCGAGGCATAAATCACCCTGACGGTCAGACACGATAGCTGCTGCTGCCGAGCAGCTCTCCGCGAAATGCGAAGAGATGCAACCGATTCTTATTCTTTATATACTATATATACGACGAAAATATACGGAGATAGAGGATCGTGCATGCAGCGCTCTTTTATATATACTATGCGCTCGTATAACTATACATCTCAGGCGGATTATTCGCATCGCTAATTGCACATCATTTGCGTGTATTACACTCTTGGCTGCTGTTGCGTCATGATGGGGAGAGACTCTCTCTCTCTCTGTCTCTTTCGCAAATTCTCTGTGACCGAAATCTCTGTCTATTCTTTTATTCCGTGTCTCTCGTTACTTTTTAATTGTTTTTTTTTTTTTTTTTAGGAAAGTAGGAATAAATGTAATTGTTGGTCGTTGAGTAAGGCTGCGTTTTACGAGTAGTATATACACACTGAAATAAAAAATATATAAAACGAATCAGTCCACGAGAGCTATACAGCTTTTTATTGTTTCAATAATGAAGCAACGCGCGAATGTTAAAATCATCAATCTCTCTCGGCGAATTAAATTAAATTCAACCAGTCATATGTACGCACGATTAATAATATACTACTTTAAAGGCACTTTTCTCTCACGGTACTCTTTGAATCGCGATATATTCAAATAGCTCTCTCGCTGTATATAAAACTCGCTTACGTTTTAATGATAAAAATAAAACGCAATGTAACTGAATGACGAAAATTCAGGCCCTTTTATTTTGCGCGTCAAGCGCAGTTTAACAACATATAACAAAACAATGGTAATAAAAATCATTTACAGCGTCGTTACCGCCTCTGTTATGATTTCGCTCGCAATTTATCCCGATGTAATTGCTCGCGCCAAGCTCAATTACTGCAGCACACACAGCGCTTGGCCAATCGCTATATCTATATACTTGGGTTTTCGCGCAGCCGGGAAAAATTTAATCGTTCGAAAATGCCTATTTATCACCGCTGCAGGCGTAGCTTTATACGTATATATGTGTATAGGAAAATCTATATCGCGAGAGAGAGTTTGACATAATAATAACGCATAAATTCTCCTTTGATTGCCTTATGAATCACCGCAGAAGCGTGATTTAATCGCGCCATTCAAGTGCCAATGTTTGCTCGCGCGCTCGAGATGAGAAAGAGAAGGAGAGAGGATTAAGTAACTGCGCTCGTTATCAATTAACGATGATACGCCGGAGAGCCTCTATATACTTTGCCGCTGATGCTGCTGCTGCTGCTGCTGTGTATTCGTCATTTTAGCAGAATTATATTAATTCGATTGACGTAGTATAAAAATAAGGGTTCCACACGCTGTAATAAGTATAAGAATCGAATATTGATTGAAAATCCGAGTTTCCGACGAGCAGCGGAAAACTATAATATATAACCATCACTGTGCGGGTATCTAGTTCAAGTATATCGATTGCTCTCTCCGCATCTCAATGTGTACGTGCGAGTATTAAAAGCGAGCGCGAAAAAGCGCGAAATTATGCAGGACGATCAGGTCAACACATCAAAGGAAACGGCATAAACAGCGGCACGCGTGTGTGTACGTGTGGTATATATATATATATGTGTGTCGCGGAATGTAGGTCAGCGTCGGCGCAGCAAAAGGGAGAAAGAGAAACATACATGCACGGCGCGTGAAAAAAACTGATCGACAACCGCGAGAGAGATGCTGTGGTGTGATGTGTCTGTGCGCGACTAATTACGTCGTAAAAGGGAAAGTTTTAATTGACGCGATGAGCTTCGCGATGGCTCTTTCTGCGGCTCTTTTTTCGCGATGCATTAAGACGAGTATAAATTGTTGCGCGAAAAAAAAGTGACGCTATATAGTATACGACTCTTTATATCAGTTCATATTATACGTTATATATACGCGCGGATGCAAATTCCGCGACTGGTCAATTAATCAGCCTCGAGATTTTAATTAAAGATTCGCTGCATATGTGCGGACTGCGCGTGAGAAGTAAAAACGCAATATATATGTGTGCGTATATAGCTGCGCGAGATTATTAAACGTTTGAGAGTAGAACAACCTGGGTTATAATATACGAGCGTTTGTACTTTTCTCGCGTCGGAGAGCTTTCAAGCAGAGTTGCTGGTTTTGGACGTGCACAAAGTGATTAAATTATAACCCGGAAACGGTGCGCTGCCTATGCTAATTGTTGGATAAAATTACCTACAACGATTTTAGTGTTTCTGGTAGAAAATGCTTCTGCAAATTCGGGAATTCTGAGAGAGAGAGAGCTAACTAAATTGAGTTTTTTTTTTCGTAAAGAGTATCATCATTCATTTACACGCACACCGCGGCTTCACGGCTCATTTATAACATTATCAATGAATTTTTGAGACTACGGCAAATCAGTTATACGTATCCGCTAAAATGTACGAGATCTAAAAAGCCCCGAGGGCGGCGCAGAGAGAAAGCGCGTATGGCCTATTTAGACCAGAACCGCACATGTGTGCGAGAGATCGCGCGTATATACAACTCGTTCTCCAGTATAGATCGTTATCGACATATATACACACACACACACACAACTCGTTCTCTTTCTATAATGCAGTTTGGCCGGTCGAAAAATCGCGATGAATATGAGAGCAAGTTTAGAGATATTCTCTATCGCACACGTGGCGCGAGATTTTTCCTGGCACACTTTTATTCGCTCTCGTTTTTCGGCCCATTGTTTTGGAGCTTATACGCTGTTTCAAAAAGAGAAAGACACAGAGCGCGAGTTGTGAAAGAACGTGTGGGGCCTTTGTGTAATTTCTTCGGCTTTTTTTTCGGCGTGTACACATCAGTCGGCCCGCGATGTTTATCTGCAGCAGCGTTATATTGATTGACTCGTTGCACGTTGTGTGTGTGTGTGTGTGTGTCGAAAATCACGTTATATACATGAGTTACGAGTTTCTTCCGAGCTCTCGATTTATATATGTGTATGCTGTAAGTTTCAACGCTTGTTTTACCGACTCGACGTGTGTGTATAGGTGTATGTATAAGTAGACAGCTCGCGTCTGCGGGTTTGAAAATTTGCATACGTTAAATTTGTAAGATTATTATTGAACGGTATTTGGGAACGGATTACTGCAGGGATTAATAATAAATTCAAGATTTCAGTGAAGTATATAACTGTGCCCTGATTATTACTCACGGTACGTAATAGAGTGATCGATTTATATCAATAAATAATTAAATTTTCAGGTTTAATTCGAGCCTTATTAATTTCCCGAAACGAATAATAAAATACCGAGAGCTATATTATCTCGTTTAATTTATCGAGATCCGTCGTCGTCATACCAATACAATCAACTCTCCCAACGACCTTTTCATTTATCCTCCAATAACCTACAGAGAAAGCGACTCGCAGCAGCGTCGAGAGAGCCATATACGGCGATATGTCCGCAAGGACTTTAAACTTGAAAAAAAAAAAAAAAATAATAATAATAATAATAAAGAAAAAAAAGGGGCGAACCGGGCAAAGTGCACAAGTGTGTTTTGTACTCACCGCCGAAGACCTGGTAGAACTGCGACAGGTAGGTGAGGATGGAGAGCCTGTCCGGTACCGAGCAGGAAGCCATGTCCTCGGCGTCGAGGAGAGCTGGAATCCCGAGGTGCTGCTCGGCTGTTCTGAAGGCGAGCTCGTTGTTACCGTAAATGTCGTCCTTGTTCAGGCTGCCGAAATCGCTGAAAAATGAATATTTATTATAAATAAATTATATTTTTATAGTTTTAAAAGTGGAAATTTATTTTCATCAGACACGTATAGGATAATAATAGGCGTAATCAATAAACGCTCTAATTCATCCATTCTATATATCATATACGCGATATCAATCCGATCGCGAACGAGCTCGAAACTCACCGCGAACAATAATTAAGATCGATGAATGCCTAAATATAAAATCTTCCGCAACGTAATTACGCGTGTGGAAACGCGATAAGTTTGCCGTTTACAAAAGATCGTTTATAGCTAGTATATACCTATATATAATTGGCCACCTTATATATACGCACTATATTTCCCGTATCAACGTTCGATTTATATACGAGCGCGAAAAGCCTATTAAATTGATCGGTATTAAAGATTTTAAAGACGAAATATACATCAGCCGCGGTTTGTTACGAGTATGCGTGTGTAATGTGTATCGATTATTGATTGAGATCGATCGATTGGAAATCCCGCGCCTATTGTATTTTTTGTGGATATGAGAGAATGAGAAAACTCGTGGGATTATATCTTGAGGTATAACGCTTTCTTTTTCAAGTGCTAGTCTTTTGGCTATAATGATTTTACTTTTTGAGCCAAAGCAATACTTAGTCTTGAGAATTATTCATTGATGTGTTGATGTTCGAGCTTGACTTATGTACACGTCCGAAATTTTTGTTCTTTCTTTAAAAAAAAAAAGATTATATGTTAATTAAACTCAATTTTCAACGACCCAAGTTATATATAAAACTCACGATATTACAATTTGTCATGAATTCAATCATCACACAAAACCGTATTTTTCCCATACATAACATACAATAACTCATTTCTTCACCCGAACGCGCATAAATATTGCATAGTTTTGATATTATCAAGAAAGACTCGTATTTCGTTCAATCATTAGCGAGTGATATCAAGCCTTATTAAATGCACAATTTACTGTCACAACGCCATAATCGAGTATACACTTCAACAACTCAATCAAATTACGAAATTACGAACTCGCAAAAAATTACGTTCACTCTTTCCCCCAACAACAACAACAACAACTTTCACGACAATAATAACTTATCGCACGACTAGCTATACGTAAATATATATACATACATACTCTTTCACCTCTCCATCTCGTATAGAGCGAAAGTCGTGTGGCGAATAAAAAAGAAAAAGAAAGAAAGAAGAGAAGCGCTTGCAAGAGAGGTAAATATCGGCGGTTATTGCCCGCTTGTATGTATGTATATATATATACATACACACAGTCCTCTCTTGTAATTACATCGCGGTGTATAGTAGTAGTAGTAGTAGTAGTAGGTATACGCGCGCATCTAATCCCGCGCGTCGATCTCGATGCAGCCGCGCGCCGCGAGTATTTTCTCCGGGAGATGGAATTGCTCGTGGGCGGGCGGTTGCAGGAGCGCGTGATTGCCGGGCTTTTTAAATGAGCCCGCGCGCAGCTGATGCTTTATACGACGGAGACCGGGAAATCGTTAATTACTTTGATTAGCCGCTCTCTCGCTCTCTCGGCCTAAATTATCGGTTGCGCGAGAGGATCTTTTTTTTTATATATAGAGCGATGGCTTTTGTTTTTCTTCTTTCTCTCTCTTTATATTCGATTAAGCGATCGGTATATATAGTACACGCGCATATGATTATAGTCTCTCGCGTCGCGCTCGTAATTGCGTCGCCCTCGCGACTCTGATTCGCAAAGCTGCTTTTGAAATTCGATGTAGCCCTTCGATAACGCGATTAATTAACGATCGCTATATATGAGCGATGTTATATATATGCTACTGTGTGTTACTTTTTTTCTTTATTGTTGTCGTGCTCTTCTACTGTGCACTGCTATATATATATATATATGCATTATTCAGCCGTGCAATTATCGTTTTCACTTTTCCGCGAGAGGATTAGAAATTCTTTTTATATCCGCCTGGCTTTCTTTCGCTTATTTGCTCAAAAGTATAATTGCGCGCGAGTTTGTCTGCTTATTTTGTCATGTACGTAGCTTTCTAAAAAGGAGTTAACGAGCTTATTTTTATACCGTGATTTTCGCAGTTTCCAAGACTTAAGAAGCATCAGTAGCGATAAAGACATATATAATACTCGCAGGTCCATATCAGGAGGATAAAGAAGGCAGTATAAAGTGTATGACTCACATGAGATCAGGTCGGAAGTGGTGTATCATCGCGCAAAATGCAAGACCATCCCGCCAGGAGGTCGTCATGTTCTGGACGTTGACACCTGGATAGCCGTCGGTTATCCTTCTGCACCAGAGCTCGAGTGCCTTTGTACCACGACGTTCGCCCATTTTCTCGTTCAGATGATACTTTTGCTACTACTGCTGCTTCTTCTTCTTCTTGACGATCCTTCGAGCCACAGTCGCGTATCTGCTTGTGCTTGTCTACTGCTCTGTCTGCTTTTCTGTAATCAGAAAAATGGGAGAAGGTTAGATTTAGAGATTGTATGATACGATATGTGATTATGAGTAAATTTGAAAGCCCCAACAGAAAAATTGACTATTGCAGCGGCGCAAAACTGTCAGCAGCTCAAAACGAGCACACACATTTGCTCTGCTGCAGTCTCACACGCAACGCACTAACATGCGTATATACAAGTACAAGGACTCGTCGTGTCTCTCTCTCTCTGTGGTTTTCGTCCGAGAGAGTCCTTCGCGCATCCATAGGTGCCGCGGCGACGAAGGCCAGCGGCGGCCACTTTTTTACGACCTTTGAAAATCATTGCCTTAAAAGTATCGGCGCCACACTTCGAGGAGACGACTGGAAAAATCTCTCACATCTCCAATGCTGCATTATTATGGCTATGCAAATGATCAATGAAAGCCGGAAAATTACATAGCACTGCAGTAGCGTTAAGAGAACGCGCTCTCTGCGCACGTTTATTTGGTATATAGCCTCTCAACACACATGTATTATTGGCCGATTCGGTATTTTAACTCTCTTTATATTTCTTCGGCTCTATACACCACTCTGTACTTTTGTGACTGGCTTCGCGTGCAGGTATTAGGTATATACTTATATGTATTTTTAGCTTGGGGATGCAGTGCGTATATATATATAGCTCCTTTATTTTATAGATCGCAATTTCGCTGCCAGGGATATGCCGTATTATAGAGCGATTAAATTTTAATTACGAGAGATGAGAGAAGCGAACAATCAATGCCGTTTTATTAATCGCGCGTTGCTGAGCGAGAGAGAGAGAGGGACGAGAATATGATGATAACGGAACGCGAGCGAGCAATATAACAGAACCTCTGCGCGCGGCGTAAAGTGCCATCGCGCGCGCGGTTTATGGTGTGCCGGAAACGATGGACAGTCAGTTATATGTTTTAGAAGCCGCTGCTGCTGCTGCTGTGGAATGTATATGACTGATGCACACACAGCTGCGGAGTATGATTTTTATTGATTTTCCGTTTGATTTTTTTTTTTAGCGGTTGACGTGTATTTATATATATATCTGTACGCGTAACGGTTGCGGTCAGTGAACGATTTTATTGTTACACGCGTGTGCTGTAAGTGAAAAATGACGGTAAATCTTCGCGCACTGGCAACTATTATGTATTTATGGCATCGTAAAATTATCTTGGAAATGCTGTAATTAAAATTTAACCCTTTATATAATGATACAACGAAACTTTTCTAAATATACCTGACGTAGGTATATATCAATATTGAGGATTTAAAAAAGAGGAAAAAACAAAAGCTCTCAGCAGCGCATCTAGGACTCGAGCTGTAAAATAAAGACAAAAGTTCTGGCTAAATGACGGGCGTGTACACCCCCTTCCTGTTTACGCTCCATCTCGTCGTGTAATCCGCACAGCACCGCTCGTCCAATAAAAAGAGCGCGACGACGACGATCCGAAGGAAGTATATAATACAGAAAACGAGAAGAGGCCGAGAGAAGAAGAAGCGCCAGGAAATAACAGAATAGCGGAACGCGGGGATGATAAGAAGCCAAGCAAAAATTCTATACTACTGACGGCCGCGCGCGCGCGCGATGAGCTGTGAAAAAAGCTCGCCGTTATAATGCTGTATTTTATATATATACTCTGGCGAAAGTCGTAGCTTCGAGAACGGATAGTCTATAAGCGTATAGTCATATATACGAAGAGATACAATCTCGTGAGCTACTAATACTCTTGTAAATTAATAAACGGTGGACGGGGGTTATTATTGCGACGGATTAATCGGTTAATAACGCGAGCGCTCGATCGTCGATGAGACGGAGAGAGAAACAATGGTGTATTATCTTCTGAAAAAGAGCGCGAAAAATATAAAAATAACAAACGTCTCGATCAGCATGTGGTGTAAGATAACCGTACACGAGAGAGAGAGATATATCACCTCTCGCTCACAAACGAGCGATTAAAATAGAGCCGGCGCGAAGAGAAGAAAAAATATACGTGCATTCTATATAACTCTCTCGACTCGACATAAATAAATTCTCGATATCTGCACGATGAAGAAGAAGAAGAAAAAAAAAGTCATCGCTCAGCTATCCGCGCGCGCGCGCAACAAAATAATAGCGTATATCCAAGCAGAGACAGGCTCTGTCATTGTTTGCACGCGCGCTGTATAATAATGACGAATGACGAAATGGGGCATTAAAGGAGCTAGTTATATTCTCTCCCTGTGGATTATATATCGAACTGCATCGTGCAGTATATATAAGTAAAAGTCAGCAGCAAAAGCACGTGGTGGACGGCCTTGTTCGCTGCGCTTTTTCGCGAGGTCGCGGATCGTAATGATCGTGATAATAACAATAACAGCAGCAGCAGCAGCAGTGACGGTATGTATGTGTGTATATGGGGAAAAGAGGGAGAGAGAGGTACGTAATATAATGGCAATACACATCGGACGGGGAAAGCGAGGCGACGGATGATATCGTGCGCTGCACCTGTGGCGTAACCTGCTGCTGCTGCATGGTGTGTATATAGGTATAACATACCGGTTGCTGCGCTCCTTTTATGTACGTGTTTATTTAAATTATACGCGGAATGTAAGCTCGCGCGATTTTATTTCGTAGCTTTGTTGGCGTAAATTGTCGAGAGTTCAAACTCATCGAAGAATAATATAACACACACGAAATATGTATAGGTACTGCTCTCTCTCTCTCTCGACGGTTATATGCAGTAAGGCAATAAAGACACGAAGAATTCTCTTGAAGAATTTTATAACTCATCGAGGATTACCGGCTATAGCTTTCGTTCTCTCGGCGGTTGTAAATTCAATTCCAGCAGAGATGTGTATACAAAGGCTATAAATAATACTCATAAACATATTGGCTTCAAAGTCCGTCCCTTTTGATCCTTCTCATTTCTCACAAGGAGCCGAGCGTATTAATATTATCCGCATTTGTGTGCGGCATGTCGGTTCATAGATCCTGTTTACAGATGGATGCGGGCGAAGCGGCGGCATTATATTTATGTAGACAATACACTCCTTCGCGACCTTTGAAATCCAGACTGTCTTGATTTAGGTATATAGCCAGAAATAAAGTTGGGATCTGCAAGTCTCACAAGCACACTATTGTCTAAGAAGCGACCGATATTACGGGAACGCTCGAAATTCCCGAATTTAAGCTGTGACGAAATTTCGGGGCAGATGGCAGTATACTTAAAGTATTATGAGTCGGAAACGTCGTTCCGAATTTCGAGATCACTACCGTTTTGTGCATCTTCCGCGGTGAAAATGCAAAGCGGAAAGTTACAATCACTGCTTTAACTGAAATGAGCATTACTGCGCCATCCTTGAGCTGACTCGCTTTTCTAATTCGCTCTATGGCTCATCTACATTTTTGTAAACGTAGTTGATACATATTTTTTTGAAGTAATTTTTTAGGTTCGTGATTTCATTTGATAATAACTACTACAATCCTCATAGTTGATTTAGTAACCATAAATTATTGTTATATGTTATTTTCTACTACGGTGTATAATAGTTAAGAAACCATGGAATTTCTCAGGAATTTTTCAAAGTATAGCAATTACTATAAATTTGTCAGAAATAACGCTCTCTATAAAAATGCCAGTCAGTAGCGGACTCGCAACTTTTTATTTGGTTCATTTTTTATTACATTCTGCTGATGCTGCTGTCTAAAGGTGATGGAATCTTTTTGATCGAGCGTCGGAGATAAGCATGCATATTATCCGCAAAGAAATCGCAACGAGAGGCTCGAAAAAAATGAACCCACCGTAAAGCAAAATGTCTCTTTTTATCGAAGTGGCGCAATCTTACTAATGACGCATCCTTTTATCTAGATGCCGAGTGCGTGCGAGTCTGTAAATGCTGCTGCAATCCTCGAAAATCGGCGGATTATGCCGGAACGCGTTATTAAAGTGAAAACAGTCGTTTTGCCACGCTGTCGAGAAGTCGTACTCTTAAGACGCGCGTTTTATCGTTATTGTTGCTAATAAAATTACGGGACTGGATTTGTATTTTCTTTTCCGCTGACCGGGGTTTGAGATGACGCGTTTATTGGTCGCACGATGTTCGGGGATCGAGCGTTTCGAAATTAAATTACACATTACGCGTAAATTGTTTACATTTATTCAGATAAACCTTTTAAATAGTGTACAGAGTGCTCAAATCGCAACAGTTATTCGATGCTGAATGGCTGGTGTTAAGGCCCCACTCTTGTATCTACCCCTTCTTCTTCCCGAAATGCGAAGATACTAGAGCCAAAGATATAAAACGGCCCTTGCTAGTCATGGATAACAGTATTCTCGATTCCGCTATCCGACTGGAACTATTAGTTTGATAGTGCAAGTTAGCTAATTTGATTCATTTCGATCTGTTTTGCCGCAATCTCTGGCGAATTTCAAGTTCAACAGTGCTTGCTTCTCACCTCTCGCAAGTTCAACAGTGCTCGCTAATCTACTGTGCCATTTGAATCTATTTTGCCAAATCTCTCGTAAAAACTGAGAAGGTACGCATACTGTTTTATCGTCAAGAATTCTTATTGTTTAAGGTGATTTTCTAGAGATTTAAATAAGAATAATAATGTATTCGAAACGCTATATAAAATTCCCAAATAAGAGCCTTTTCGATCAATTATTTCATCGAATACTTGATTTTCAATCAAAACGTTGCATGCGTAAAGCTTACATGTACAAAATTTTCTTTAAATTAAATACAATTTAGACTATTAGAAGATACCATAAAATAAAAGAAACCGAGAGTTAATACATAGTTTCATGTGTTGTTACAGATGCCTCAAATCAAGGTTCATACCGGCGATCAAAAGCAGTTCATAATTGACGCCAATATTGTAAAATTTTCAAAGACTATCAGGATGATGGTTGACACTCTAGGCACGGGCAAACTAGAAGATGAAATTATCACGCTTTTAAATGTCAATGGAGACATTTTTGAAAAAATTGTTGAATGGACAACTCAACACAAGAACGATTCACCTGATGAGGATGAGTGTCGTTGCAGTAATACTGATCCAAGCAAATGGGATGAGAAATTTCTAAATCAGGTATGTATTTTCACGCAGCTTTATTTGAATCTAGAACTATATGTATGCCATTTGGCATATTGTTATTAGTTGAATATTATTTTGTACTGATCAATAACCATGCATGTCGTTTTTCACTTTCAGATGGACAATAAGACATTATTTAAATTAATGATAGCTTCTGATTACCTTGAAATCCGCCCACTGCAGGATACGTGCATCAGAAAGATTGTGAGACTTGTCAAAGACAAAAGTATGGCCGAGATACGCCAAATGTTCCAAAATGAACCGCAGTTCCAAAATGAACTGCGGCCGCAAAAAAGGAAGTTACCCATGGATGTAGATGTAGAAAATTATCTGAGACTACAATGTAAAGAATCAAAAAGGCTAAAGATTACATATACGTGATACCAAATATATGTATGCGAATTATGTTATGTAAAAATTTGTAAAAATGTCGAGTCGTAGATATAAGAACGTGCTAGAAGAAATAAGAAACTTTTTGCGATATCTTATTATAATTTTAAATACACTCTTTACTCGATCATATATGTTAGCATTTGTAAGCTTTTTAAATACAAATTTGTAAGTATTAATCTATAGATATAAACAATTGTAAACATTGTCCAAATTTTAAATTTAAATTTGCTTTACTTCAAAATTAATATTGCAATTGTAACATTTTAAAATTGTTAATATGACGTATATTTCGATTCGTTCGATAGTAAATGTGATGTACATTAACGTTGACTCTAATAAAACCATAACAAGGACATTATAGGCTTGTCAATCCGCACCCGAACCTGTCTGTATACCTGGACAGTAGTTCATAAGTATACCTGTGGAAAGTTACAAACTTCATTGTTTTCGCCGTTAATCACTGTAGTTTCACTCGACATGATATGAAAATAAATACGACGCGCTATTATACAATAATATATTCTATCTGAAATTATGAATCGGAAAATTTTTCTAACTCAAATTGTGCCTCTAAAGCACATTCTCAGCTTAGCTAGAAAGAATTACAAGCGGTGGACGAGATTGGCTTATAATTTCGTTGTAACGATCTTGACTACCGTAGAGGCACATACATGCTTTTATTTGATCTGCTGCACGCATTATTCCGTATAGATAAACTGAAAAGATTCTTCTTTCGGCATAAGAGATAAAAAATGTGTTGCTTAGACATGAAAGTTTTTACTTTAAATACTCATATACTTTACTCAAAATCACTTTTCTCGCAAGTGAATTAAAATGCTTATTAGCATCTTATTTAAAATTAAATTTCATACAGCCTATACACTGCTACATGTTCTACAACAATACGTCATAAGAATAAAAATGCATTTATTTATACAAACGCATAATTGTTTATTCAAATAAATTTCTCAAACAGTACAGTGTTTTCAAGTCACGTTACTTATTCGACGCTATAAACAGTTGATGCTAAGGCCCCACTATTCTACGTTCCCCTTCTTCTGCCCGAAACGCGAAGATAATATTAGGGCCAAAGATATACAGCGGCCCTTGATAGCCATGGATAATAACATTCTGGAGTCCGCTTTCGATTTGAACGATTAGTTTAATAGTGCTGGTTCGCTAGTTTGACTCGTTTGGATCTGTTTGCCGCATCTAAAATTTCAAATTCAATAGTGTTTGCTTATCAGTTCTCGCAAGTTCAGCAGTGCTCGCTAGTTTGTCCCACTTGGATCTATTTTGTCGCATCGCTCGTAAAAAGGTACATGCAGTTTTATATTCTCATTACATATATTTGCTGTTTGGTAGGTAACTTTCTAGAGATTTCTGTCAAAATTTTTCAAGTAGTCAAAATTTGTATCGACGTTGTTTGTACACAATAATATATGTATTCGAAATGCTATGAAATTTAAATTGAATACAATTAAAACTATTGGAAAAATAAATGAAAGTCAGCAAAAAGTTACCATAAAATAAAAAGAATAAAAGTTTAAAACATATTTTTCATGTGCTTCACAGATGCCGTCACTAGTCACGCTTCAAAGCAGCGATGAACAGAAATTCACAGTTGATGAACAAATTTTAATGTGTTCGGAGATTATCAAGGCTATGCTTAAAGCTCTGGGCCCAGACCAAAAAAGCGACAAATTTCTCAAGATTCCAAATATTAGTGGAGAAATTCTTGAAAAAATTATTGAATGGGCAATTCACCACAAGAATGATCCACTGTATCCTGAGGAGGAGGAGGAGAAGGACACAGTCACCAATATCGATTTGAGCGAGTGGGATAATGAATTTATGGAGGTATTTATTTTCACCCAGTGAATGTGTATGCCATTCGGCATATTAGATAGTTCAATATTATTTTGAACTGGCGGCTAACGACGTATGTTGTTTTTTCTTTCAGACGAACATATATCTATGTATGGAAATAATGACAGCTTGCGACTACCTTGATATCAGACAACTGATGGAAACGTGCTGCAAACACATGGCGATGAAAGTCAGAGGTAAAAGCATCGCCCAGATACGTGAAACTTACAGAATTGCACCTGGGCAGTACTCCGAGGATGCTAAGCCTGCCAAGATTTTAACCAGAGAAAAAGATGGAAAGGAAACCAAACTCTAATGAGTCGGGACATCAGAACGTATTACCTGTTTACTCGGCGGAAGCATATAGTAGCCAGCGAAAACTGCGTAGATTACCGATAACTACAAAGAACATTTCGCCATTAATTTTCAACATTTCAAAAATAAATAGTCACACTTGAATGATGTCGGCGATGTATGCGAATTATATTATGATGGATTTTTAAACATGTTGATGTATAAACATATTATAATTTCAAATGCGCTCTTTAGTTAATTATATTCTAGTATTCCTAACTTTCTTTAAATTAAAATTAATACTAAATATATCCAATTTTTTTTTAATTCAAATTTGCTTTATCGCTTCAAAATTAATATCACAATTGTAATTGTTTTTAATTGTTATTATGATGTATATAGTACGATAATAAATGTGATATATGTGAACGTTACTCTAATAAGGGCAGTAGACCTTTCAATCCGGCCTGTAAGATAATATATCAGATCTGAAATTATGCTTGAAAAAAGGCTTCTAACTCAATTTTGCCAAGATGCCCGATCTTGACTACTGCAGAGGCACATACATCCGCGTAAACATGTCAACATACATGACATTGAATAGTATATAAGTAATCGATTAAGCGCAGTGCTCGAAAAATATTTTGTTCGAGCTCGCATGGCTGGATACAAATTGCATTTTTAATGAGCAATGATTTACGCGCGACATTTTTGGATTATAATAATTATCTTGGCTTTTAAATCGGCAGAAATAATTTAATAGCGCCATTGAAAAAAAGCAATATTTCGAAGCGGCATGCAGCAGTGCGTGCAGGCCTGATAAATAAGTGCGTTTTCGCCGAATAAGTATAAAATGGGTTATGTATCGGCAAATAAATGTCTCCTATATGACTTACCTACAAGTTTTTAATCTACCTTGCACGCGATACGGTCGCGGCTAATTTACGAGAGAGATAGCATTAGAGCGGGTCAGTACATACACACATAGAGAGAGAGAGAAATGTAGATCATCAGCTCTCGATATCCGTGTGCAAGGACATCCAATAAAGAATCACCGAGCTGCGAAAGGAGAATAATAAAATTAAAAGCTGCAAAAGGTTCATCTTCGAAGCGACGGCAGCAGAATTTCTCTCGAATGGAAAGGCACACAGATCAACTCTCCGAGAAGCAATAAGTAGTCATAATATAACGAGCGCGAGGAAAGTTGAGCAGCCGGGTAATTAAGTCGGAAATTACGTCGGCAATCCATTTTGGTTCGTCGCTGCAATATAGGCATAGGTATAGGCAAGCGGTGAAAAAGAAAAGAGTCGTGCAGTAGCAGCAGCAGCAGCATCAGGAACGGAAAGAAGGCGGAATTGATTAGCGCTGACCTATAAAGCATCATTTTGCAGCCTCGCGTATTATGTCTATGTATACATCGCGGGAGTCGAATGGGCGGGAAATTTGAATTCCGACTCTCTCACTTGGAGCTATACACTCGCGTTCTCTCGTGTATAACGCCGATGATGATGATGACTCGCAAGTTTTGTGCGAGAAAAAGCATCACCTGCGCGCTTGCTATATACACACAGGCACCGTATATGTTTTAAATCAATTTACGTGCGTTACGGGATTGACCGTCGCGCCGTTGTAAATCAGACGTGCGAGCAGTATCTTGTGTATTTCCCCGCGCAACGTCCTTTAACGAGTGTAGCGCGAAAGATTTACGCTGCGGAAAATTTATCGCGCGTGAAAAGCTCTCTGTAGCCTCCTTTTTTCAACTCTCGTATATATAGGTATGTATCTAGTGTGTATGTGTGTATATTTAGGAAAATCTCATATGCACGGCGTGCACATAGCGGTGTAGCGTATTAAAAGCGTTTCATTAAGTGGACAACAGCAGTAAGCGGCTGTTCCGTAATTTATGCAGCGGTATATATGGCCTTTCCCGCTAGATAAAGCTGCGGCGCGCGAGAGAGAGAAACGCGGTCAATTAATGAGAGCGTTGTTTTCTTGCGCCTCAGCTCGTGGCAGTGCAATAACTGTTGTATGCGGTATTATTTTTGCGTATTCAATGAGAGAGAGAGAGAGAGAGAGAGAGAGAGAGAGAGAGAGCTTTTTCTGTAGTGCGATGAGAGAAATGATTTAGCGCGCACGAACGCGATGATATCCACGCGTTCGCGCAGCAGGTGATATATACGTGAGGCGTATATGCGTATACTGCTGATAAGACACTCGTAATTTGTGTTGCGTAGCTTTATCGGAAGGTATATATTTACAAATGTGCTCGACGTCGAACGGTTCGCTTTGATGATGATTTTATCGTCGAATTGGCATTATTCATTGGGTAATTGTTTGTTGAGCTTGGTCAACTCTGTATCGCATACGCGATCTTCTAATTGTAAAATTCACCCTCTGAGACAAGCGCACGCAAGAGTGCGACAAAGTATACGAGTTCTATTAATTTATCGAGCTTTTACTTCGAGAAGAATCGGTAATAACACACGCGCACATTATCGTATATATATATAACTCTTACGACAAGCGCGCCATATGTCGAAAGGACAATTAACGTTATTTCTCCGACTCTCGGCTGTTACAGTTGTCACGCGCGTCGAGTGGAAAATCGCACGTGTTTTGTATTATACGTACATAATACGTCAGCTCTATACTCGTAGAATTATAATATGATGCGGAGGGAAGATAATAGCCGGAGATAAGGAAAATCGAGAGCGAAAGTGGACATAGATTATAGAGGAGAGAATACGTTCGAATAATAATTATTATTTTACAATAAATACTTCGACGACAGGCCGACATTTGTATATATAAATACGAAAGAGCAAGAGAGCACGCGATTAAAGTCCGTTGCTTTTTAATTACGTTGATTTACGAGGGCTGATTGTCGACACGCTGCTGCTGCTGCTGCTGCACTATTCGCACACTTATAATTTCATTGTTCCGCGTGTATAGCGATTCGAGATACAGCTCTACTGATTACGAATTAATTCTCTCTAGTATAGGATATTATAGATATATCTTTTGTAAATAATACGATACCGTCGCGTTGCCACTGCTGCTGATCGAAGGCGGTATATAATACGATACGCGCGATTTTTCGATCCAATAACCTTCCACAGTATGCCGTGTATATATACGGAATAACATATCTACGGCGACGGCGTGCGACCTTTGCTGTTATACCGTGGTAACGCGATCCTCTTTTGATTTTCGCGATTCAAAAGAAACCCGATACAGGCCGCAGTGAAGAGAGAAAGAAAAATTGCCTGGTATTGTGAGAAATATAACTGCTGCTACTGCAAGCTTTATTCCAGGAAATCAAAACGAAACCGCCTTTCGCAAATTAGCCATGGGAAAAAGTGGTCGGTGTAAAGCGGAAAACAATTGTGGCACGTGTGTTGTGTGTAGATAATTTGCGAGGTGCAGTGTGAGTTACGCAGAGCAGCGAATTATAAAGTAATAACCGATCACCCGGAAGCTAGCTGCCGTTATATGCGTACGAAATAATCGTGTATTTCTCTCAATGCGTTGATCAAACTATCGAAGAGTGTATAATATGAGAAGAACAGCGGAGCTCTCGTTTACGCTTTTCACAATCCCGAGAGTTTTATCAGATTTTTCCGGTCAGAGAGCG
Source organism: Cecidostiba fungosa (assembly GCA_900474305.1). Taxonomy (NCBI): domain Eukaryota; kingdom Metazoa; phylum Arthropoda; class Insecta; order Hymenoptera; family Pteromalidae; genus Cecidostiba; species Cecidostiba fungosa. Next base: position 2,941 of record UCOJ01001108.1, on the reverse strand, counting down.
TATAGGCGATAAATCAAAAGTTCAGCGAGCTCGTAACGCGACGGAATCGATCGGAGTATATAGTGTATAGGTATATATCGACACACAAGGCTGATGCAGTAGAGCTAATAAACGCGTGTACCTTCCTGCGTTTCATTGTGTCTATATACACACACATGCGCTTTTGCTGCTCGTTAGTACGTTGCGCAACTATATGTATGTGTGTGTATTATACTCCCTCTGACATCGTGTGCCTTTCTCTCTTTCTCTCTCCGATGCTTTTTTTCTCATCCAGAGCCGCGTTTTCCTCGCACGCGGAGAAGATCTCGGCTGAAAAAGGGCAAAGTTGATGTACCGCTATTATGTTGTCATAAGAAGCGCTGCACCGCCGACGTTGTTGTTGTGGTTTTCTCTCCATCTCCACAGTAGTCACACCCATGAGCGCGCGCGATTTAAACGTGAGCGATCAAGATTTCATTGTGGTGATTTTGCATGTGAAGTAAAATGGGATTGTAGAGAATTCGAGAGAAAAACCGATATCTTATTCGAGCATTGTTGAGAGAGAGAGAGAGAGAGAGAGAGAGCGCCGATGGCATTATAATACCGATTTATTGGTATATCTACTGCCTGTGTTGTAATACGCATGCTTTATAAATTCGATATGGAAAATACATTCTAATGAGATGCGCACGTGGAGTTATTGAGTTGTCGGTGAAAATTTAAGACGATTGCGTGATTTGATAACTTCTTTTTCTCTCGGTTATAGCACGTTTTACACGTCTCTCGTAACTACTTCTCAAACAAAGACGTAAAAAGGCAATCTCTACTACTATTACTACTACTGCTGCCTTTTTATTTTGAAAAATGATGACAATCGCAGAGACGAGAGAAAATAGACAGACGCGATGATGCGCTTTTATTACGTCTACGAGAAAGAAGGAGGAGAGAGGGGGGAGAGTGGAGTCAGCGAGTCACGAAGCAATGACCCGAGTGTTTATTAACTCTCGCAGCAGCTGCAACGAATTATTATCTGACTTATCGCGGTGCAGTGAAAATTGAAGGTTACCCGCGAGAGAGACCCGCGTAATTTTAAGGACGTGATAAGCCGAGGAAGGTAAATAGCCACGCCGTCACCACTGCTGCTGCTGCAACTGTGCTAATGTTTGAGTGACTTTCCTCTCTTGCTTCTTTGATACTTTAGTTGTATATATGTATTATGTATATATCTCAGAGCGCATACATGACTTCTGCGTTATACATACAGTCGTCGAATGAGATTCTTGCTGGTTTAGGCCTGCAGGTTTTTGCTAACTTGAGTAAATATTTAATTATTTAATAGCGGTACCCTCTAAGAAAATTAAGCACCGATTGCCCAGAATATGCGATTTTTTCTGCCCAGTGGGCAGATTCTGCCAGCAGATCGCGCCCAGAAACCCTGGGGTCTGGCGACGGTTATTGGGCAGAAAGAACTGAAATTCTGGCGAATGGGTAGGTCGCCGAAAAAATGAGGTTAGAATAATATATTTAAAAAATCTGATAATAGCAAAACATGCAAGAAAGATATTTTTAAGAAACTAAAATATCTGACATGAGAGAGAGAGAGAGAGAGAGAGAGAGAGAACAGCAAAATAATAGATGGGACTAAATGTAGGTAATGACGATTGCAAATCTTATGATTAATGATTTATTTATCAAAAATATAAATAATACAATAGATACTTAGTCACATTTTTTTAAATATGAGTCAACGATGAATGAGTAAAAAGGTTCGCATGCAATGCTTCTTATTATTATAGTTGATGAATTTAAGTTGTTATTTCCATTTATAAATGTTAGTGAAAACATCACTTAATGAACCATTAAAAACATCTTCTTCTGTAGACAAAGTCTTTTCAGCTCTCATTTGTACGATTACAGCTGTGAAAATATAAAAGCAATAATTTAGATTACAATATTAATGTTTAAAAATTTACTCTAATGAACTTACTTTCCATCATCGTACACAGCTGACGTGGTCTAAATTTATATTTATCCTTGTTGATTGGTGAGCTTCGAATAGCAGTAAATTGTAAAGCTAAATTTTTGGTGAGAAATTTCCTTAGCATCTTGACTATAGATTTACTTATGCTATAGTCTTTGTCTACCAGAGATTTGAGTTCGCCATACTAAAACAAATAAGAAATATTTAAGTCATGTTACAGTGAACATGAAAAACAAATTTTTTTTAAATTCATACGTACCACATCTTTTTTGAAAAGGTGATCAGTTTGTAACTTTTGTTCGAATGTCTCAAAATCTTCATAGGTAGCCAAAGGTAAATTTAATTGATACTTTTTGTTAAAATCAATCATAGACCTTCCTACAATCTTCTTGTCCGATAAGAAGTGTTTAATACTATTTACCTCTTCTGCGATGACATCTTGCTTACTCTTTATATCACCTATACTTAATGATAACCGGTCCAATTTCGATAGAATTTCCTGTAACTCTGAAACAAAAATAAAAGTTTAATATTTTATGTATAGTTATGAGATTATTTAAATAGCTGATTCAATATATGCCTTCACTTACGTGTCTTACATGCCACATTGTCCAAATCAATTATTGGCAGATCGATCAGCTCATTTGGGTTAAATTCAGGAAGTACGCTAGCTGCATTTTCAGGTTCTGTTTTATAATTGTTTTCTTCTTGACTGGAAGCAGATTCTGGTATACCAGTTTGATTCGACGAAGAGGGAGGCTTACTTGCATTTTCCTTGTGAGTGCCAAGCAATTTCCTGTCTCCTGATTTTGTGTTTGGCGTTGTTTTTGTCTGATTTTCTGATTCATCTAGTAAAAAAAATATTAATTACACATCATAATAAAAGATCAATCAAGTGAAATTCTACAAGTTTGCTTACCTTTTTTAGAATCCTTAGAATTGTTGGTTGGTTTTGATTTGGTTGGTGAGACACTGCTGGTC
>UCOJ01001107.1:0-43824 GCA_900474305.1 Cecidostiba fungosa | reverse complement strand
AAACAGTGGTAGGGACTCTGTAGGTAAGGCAGAAATGTAGGTAGCCAACCCCGATGCATAGGCAGGGAGCACCGGCCTTACCGACGAGGAGCTGGTCTCTGAAATATGGGACCTTCTCTGGGGATGGCTACACCAACGAATATTGACTAGGTATAGAAGAATTGTGCTTATGGCGGCGAAGGGTCCAAAAAGTCCTAGTTTCATAGTCTCCGCGAGATGGCGGCCGCCGTCACTTCGTATAGTGCTGTCTCTCTCGCACTCACGGCGCCAAGCTTTACCGCGAGCTTACAACTGGCGGTCCAAATATCATTTAACTTACTGAATAAAAGTTATTAATTAACATATGACTAACTTGAATACAGGTATAACAATTACTATCAGATACTATAAGAAATTATATAAACACAGAAATTTAAAAACGAACATCATAATATACTCTTATGGACATCATAGATAAACTGCATTAGCTCATGTTTTATATAGTTTAGCATATAATAATTAAAATATTTTTCAACATTTCATTTTTAATTGGCAAGTTATTGTTTATAAAATTTTAATAAGATCAATAATTATTATTATATTAAATCTTATGTTCATCACGCCATGCATGTATATATAATTACTACTTATTGTTTATTTTTTCAAATAAAATAAAAATAATAACTGTTAATCATTTGTAATAACAATGATTAACATTAACTTTAAATAATATCGTGAATGCTTTTAAAATCTAAAAAATTACACAAAGCTTGATTACGCTACTACTGTAAAATGATCTTCAGTTTTACTGGGACAAAGCATATTAATATAATATATTGCTTATTAAATCGTATAATTTTTAAACTTAAATATTAAAATATTATAAAACCAAACCAAACAAACATTAAGTATTTATTAAGCTTATCCAATCCGGTTACGTTATGTCTAAGCTATAAACATATGCGACATTCAACTTTTATTTTTCAAGTGCGCCGGTGGTCGTGTGGTCTAAGTCGTTGGATCATGCATTTATGTCTTAATTATGTTTTTTGGATTGAGGGTTCAAATCCAACTTAGAGAAATTTTTTTTTGTCAGAATTAAACCATAATACTTAAATATATTCATTTTTGTTTGTCCAATAAAAGTTATTTAAAAAATTGACGATGTAATTATGCAGTTGTTGTTAATTATTATCCATAATTTTTTAATATTGTTTATGTATAATTTTGCTTTTAATTATTGTATTTTTTTACAAAAATTGAAAGCAAATTTATTCATTTATTTTATTTTGATAAATATTAGTTATTACGAAAGGTATAGATATAATTATTTATTATTTAATTGTTTTATAATTAATGAATTTAAAAAAAGTTAATTAATTCAAAACGTTATGAAATCATTTAACTTGACTTTTATGTTTTTACAATAAAATAAACATGATATTTCTTAATATAGCTATGTATTGAATAATAAAGAAAGTTTTTAATTAAATATACATACAAAATATTAAAATTATAAATAACAATTAATCAAAATTGTATCATTACATTGTCAATTTTTTAAATAACTTATTTTACAAACAAAAATGAATATATTAAAGTATTATGGTTTATTGTGACAGAAAAAAATTTCTCTAAGTTGGATTTGAACCCTCGATCCAAAAAACAATTATAAATTAAACCGTGACCTAATGACTTAAACCACATGACCACCAGTGCACTTAAAAATAAAAGTTTGAATGTCGCATATGTTTATAGCTTAGACATAACGTAACCGGATCAGATAAGCTTATTAACTTATTTAATGTTTTTTTGGTTTGGTTTTTATAACATTTTAATATTTAAGTTTTAAAATTATATGATTTGATAGTTTAATAGCTTTACTACTACAATATGTATAATATTGCATATGGCTTCGCAAAGATTATCAGCGATTGACGGTTGAAAAAAAAAAAAAATTATAATTATATTTTGCATTGTTTGATCTTAGTAGAGATCAGAACTGATAAATATTTATAATCAGTTGATTTATCCTAATAGCTTGAGCGTTATATGCACAGATAATTGACAAATTTTACTTACTTCGGTCTAATTCGGTCTAATATGCAATCTCTAATCAGTATTTTATAACAGTTATACGTTCTAGTTTACAATGTATTTTATTTTATGAAAGAGCTTTCTTATACAAACATGTATATCTATATATATCGGGGAACCTACACGTGACAGCGCCAAGCGGTTGGGTAACAGAACTACAGGCCTGTTACCCAAGCTTTCATCTCCTTTTTATAACCCATGAGTATTCTTCTATACCTAGTCTATATTCGTTGGCTACACTGAGAGACGGACCCGATGCCCCTACTTAACCAGCTTAACCAGCAAGGTGCGTGACTGAAACTTGTGCTCACCAGAGATGTCTCTCAGGAAGGGAAAAATAATAATAATAATAATATAGTTTATTAACGTATACGTTTTAATTTTGTACATTCTTTATATTCTGTTTCTGTGTTTCTTTTGTGTGTGTGCATGTTTCTGTGTCTGTGTGCGTGTATACTTCATTTGCTTTATTTACTTGGTTTCTCATTCGTACTCGCTCAGTCACGTTCCCATTCTCCCCACTTCTCCCATCCCTCTGCACTATTGTTCATTAGCACTTTTTGGTTTTCTTCTGTCTTTCACTTCTTATTCTCTTCTTCTTCCCCTTCTGTCTCTTCTGTATGCTTCGTTCTTCTCGTTCTTTCTTTGCTTATTGCTGCCTCTTCTTCCTCTCGTTGGCTCCCTTCTCTCTCTCTTTCTGACTCTCTCTGCTTCTCCCTTTCTTTCTCTTTTCTTTCTTCCTCCACTTCCTTCTCTCTTCTTTCTGCTTTGCTCCAGTTGCTAATACAGTTCTTATCCTCTACTACTCCCTCTTTCTTTTTGAGTGACTCTGTCTCTCTGCACCACTCGTACCAGTCTCCTCCTATTTGAACTCACTTACTTTCCACTATGATTCTTACTTTCTCTCCTCTTTTCTTCTGTTGCTCTTCCAGCACCTTCACTCTTCTAATCATATTAAACCTATCTTCCCTTTCCTCTTGATTCAGCCACTCGTCTAAGATATATTTATCCTGTACTCTTGCCATTCTTCTCCAGTCCCACAGCCTGTCTCTTGCTACTTTCTCTCTGAAGAACACTGTCGTCATGTTCTCTCCTCTTCTCTCCTGCCACCATTCTACTTCTCCTACTTTCTTCTTCATCCAGCTTTTCAAACTTTCTTCTCTCCAGTATCTGCCCTTTCTTACTATCACAGCTTTCTCATGCCTTACCTTTTCTACTATTTCCCATTCTTGTGGGCCCTCTCTCGTTCCTTCCTTCTTTTCATCCTCTCTTTTTATCTTTTCTTTCAACTTTGTCGTCTCCTCCTCATTGCTCTCTTATCTTCTTTCTTTTTCTTCTTCCAATTTTCTGATTCTCGCTTTCAATTCTTTCAGCTCCTCTTCTTTGGCCTGCAGTTCTTTCAACCACCTTTCTTCTCCTTTTTTTTCTTTTTTCTCCATTTCTAAGAATCTAACCTCCAAGGTTCTTATTCTTTCCATCGCCCACTCAATTTTTTCCTCCATTTTCTTTCTTTACCTCTCTCCTTCTATCATCTCTTCTTCCTTCTCACCCTTTCTTTCTCTTCTCCCTTTATTGCTATTTTCTTTTATTTATTTGTGCAGGCACATGTGGTTGCGTTTTATTTTCACCTTTTCCTTTTACTCTCTGCCGCGTGCTTTCGCCGTTCCGCGTTCCTTCTTCCGCTTGTTTCTTTGTGTTCTCAGACTCAGAATTTACATTACCGCAATAAAATCAGGACTCTAAATTTACAGTGCCGCAATAAAATCGGGACTCAGAATTTACATTATTGCAATAAAATCAATACTCCGAATTTACAGTGCTGCCATGAATTCTGGATCCCGAATTTAAATTGTCGCAATAAAATCGGGACTCAGAATTTACATTACTGCAATAAAATCAGTACTCCGAATTTACAGTGCTGCCATGAATTCGGGATCCCGAATTTACATTGCCGCAATAAAATTGGGATCCCGAATTTAAATTGCCGCAATAAAATCGGGACACAGGATTAACGACACTACCGCGAAATCCAGATTACAAACTTTACGGCGCCTTCAACAATTATTTAACTTGAATTCACTACACTACACTAAAATTGGAATCACAAATCAACTGTGCCGCAGGGAGGTTGGGAATCCGATTGAATTTCTATGGCCGCAATAAAGTCGGGACTCCGAATTTACATTACCGCATTAAAATCGGGACTCCGATTTTACAGTGCCGCAATAAAATCGGGTCTCCGAATTTACATTGTCGCAATAAAATCGGGATCTAGAATTGCACATGCTATTAGAGAATCAAGATTACAACATTTCTCCGTACCTTTTCTCCTTCCCATGATTACCGACGCGGGCGTTGCAGCAAGTCGTTACAATTCCTAACTGAGCAGCGGAGCCGGATGTGGAGAGAGAGAATAGCAGCAACAGCTTCAATAGTCACACGTGCTAGCCAGCGAGTTCAAAAAAGCGTACCTTATTCCTCTGTTGTCAACGGGTGTTGCCGCTGACGAGTGCTGGGCTCCGTCGCATCGAGGGACTAGCGGTCCAGCTCGCAATTTGAATAGTGCAAGCTTAGGTAATATTTGCCTCATTACAAAATTTACGTAATAAATTGTCGAAAAGTTAGAATCGCAATTTTTAGGCCATTTTGTTGACGCCCTGAATTATCACTGCCTATTGCTGGAAATTTTTCACTACCCATTGAAAATATGGCCTCAAAGAGCGTAAGTATAATTAAAAACTCTGATGATTACTAGAAATTAACTTTATTTACTCAAAAAGTACTATCAAGCGTGGATGAAAGTATTACGATTAAATAATAACATATTTTTTTAGAAACTCATGACATAGGTTTCATGTACAACATTAATATTTATAAAATAATAATTTCAAAAATGTTTTTGGTATGCGGTTTTTTATAGCCTCGATCGCTCATTCCGCCCGATTTCTCCGATAACATACTGTTTATGAAGTAGCTGTTTCTGTCAAGAACCGGTTATATGAGTCATTTTTTTGTGTGTGGCTGCGCGATGCAGTATCCGTAAACCAAGAAGTATGCAATATTGATTGAATACTTTTGGAGCAGAAGCAAAGGTTGGGGAGAAAAGAGAGCCGAACGGAACGATGAATGCAAGTTCACCAAGTAGTAGTAGAAGTAGCACAATATTTTCGGGGGAAAGAAGCAAACGCAGCATTATAGGAGATGTTGGAAAGCTGATTAGCGGTCAAAACGAACTTCTTACACGATCTGAAAAGTAAAGAATTTGTGTGATTAAATAATGTTTCAAAATGCTCTGCGACAATAATCGTTTGAAAAATTAGGTTAAGTTTACAGAGGTTACGCTTGCAACATACTGTTTGAATAACAAGATAGAAAAAATGATACAAGAAATAATACTGCTTCGACAGAATATAATTTACTGAAACATATTCTATGAACCAGCCATCCTATTTTGTTGCATGACGTTGTGTTAGGCGCTCCTTGCCTATTCGCCCTGTTGTTTATGTTGGCATAAGATCGATGAAACTTTATTTGTGAACATTTTTTGCTAACGTGGTTTTCAGTGACTCCTCGATTCACGAACAATGAGCCAAGTCTGTAAGTTGGCCTAGCCGCTGGTAGACCTTGCAGCTTCCTCAGTCGCTAAGGTCCGACGCATATCGGGTTATCAAGATATGCAAATTACTTACATTTAATGAGCCGTTTGGCGCGCTTTCAGTGAGTCAGACGGGTAAAAGTAGGGAGTGTGTTAGATTACGTGTAGAAAGGGTATAAAGTGTGGAATCGGAAAAAGGAGGATATTGGGAGAGAGAGGAAGAGGAGAGGAGGATTCTGAGTAATAAAACAGGGTAAGGCAAAGAAAAGAAAAGGCAGGAGAGAGAAGGGAAAGTTAAGGTCAGCGAAAGAGGTTAGGAGGAGATAGAAGAGGACAGACATAGGAGGCAGGAGAGAGGGAGAGAGAGCGGCACGGCCGCGGAACATGAACTTCAACAGCGAGCAGATAGAGGAAATTATAGGGACAAAGGGGAACGAGAGGAACGAGGAGGAAACGGAATATAGAACCCCGCGAGGATTTGAACAGAGCTGGAGAGAGGAGACAGGTGGTTGGAGAAACAGCACACCGGTGACAAGGAGTGGGAAAAAAGTAGGCAGAGGAAGAGGGAAAGGGCAGAAGCAGCTAAACCTGGCAGAGAGCTTCGCGTACGAAGGAGGCAAAAGGAAAGAAAGGAGCCCAGAAGAATTGGAAAAAAATAAGAGAGAGAAAACAGAGGAGCCAGAAGAGAAGAGGGCATTCGTGAGAAGCAGCAAGACGGTAAGATCACCAGGAGCAGAAGCAGCGAAGGAAAAGATAGGGGAGAATACGGGAGAACCTGGAAAAATGGAGGGGATGCAGGAGACGCTAAAGGAGATGTATAAGATGATGAAGGAAGAAAGGGAGGAAAGAAAGAAGATGATGTTAGAATGGGAGAAGAAATGGGAAGAGAAATGGAAAGAGATGGAGAACAGGGTGATTGGAGAAGTGAAGGAGTTAAAAGCGAAGATGGAGGAGGAAAGAAAGGAGAGGATAGAAATGAAGGAGGAGGCAAAAAAGGCGGCAGAGATGGAGGAACAAAAAAGGGATGAACTGAAGAAAGAAATGGTAAATAAGATGAAGGAGATGGTGGGAGATGCAAACGCGGAGGCAGCAGGGGACAGTGGAACGTCAGGTGCAGCAGAGGCGAAGAGGAAGATAGATGAACAGAAACAAGCAGAGATGGAATGGAGAATGGAAGAGATACAGAGAGACAGGAAGAGAAACAACGTGGTGATAACAGGTTTGAGAGGAGAAGGATGGGACAGAGAGAAATTGGAGAGATGGGTAGAGGAGCAGCTGGGGACCAAAATCGTGTTCAGAAGAATATGGTTAATAAGAGGAAGAGTCAAAAACAGAATTGGAGCAGAATGCAAAGACTGGGAGGAGAAAGAAAAGCTAATGGTGGAAAAGAGCAAACTTAAGGGGACAGAAGTCTTTATCGATCACGACACGACTTATAAGGAGAGGAGGAATAAGGAGAAGCTTCTGGAGGCAGCAAAAGAGTGGAGAAGGGAAGGAAAGCAGGTGAAAATAGGCAGAAACTCGTTAAAAGTTGGGGAGACAGAACTCGTCTGGAAGGAGAGAGAAGGAAAATTTTTTCGAAGAGAGGCGGGAAGAGGGAGAGAATGAGGAGAAAGATAAAGAAGAAGCAGAGGACAAGGAAAGGATAAGAGTATTAAGCTGGAACGTGGCAGGACTGAAAGGGCTGGAAGAGGAGGGATGGAGTTTTATCAGGAGCTTTGACATAGTCTGCATACAAGAGACATGGACAGAAGGAGGCGAAGAAGGAAAAATAAGAAAGAGGCTGGAAGGATACGAGGTGGAGGTAAGAGAAGCTAAAAAGGGGGGAAGTAGGGGAAGATCTAAAGGGGGTATGATAATGGCGGCTAGAATAGGGAGCAGAAAAGATAAAGTCGAATGGATGGAGAGAAGGACAAGCGAATTTATAGGGGCTAAGATACAGGTCAAGGGAGAGAAATGGTGGCTTGGGTCGTCATATATGAGGGAAGAAAGGGAAAAGAATTATGAGGAGATAGAAGAGATGGTGGAAAGAGCAGCCGGGGAAAAAATTCTGTGGTGCGGGGACCTCAACGCGAGAACGGGAATCGAGGGAGGGGGTTTAGACGAGGAGGGGGACGAAGAAATAAGGAAATCCAGAGACGTGATAGTGAACAAGGAAGGGGAAGACCTACTAGACAAAATAAAAGGGATGGGACTAAGCATTTTGAATGGAAACGCGGAGGGGGATGAGGATGGGGAACTAACGCACGTGGGGGGAATGGGGTGTTCGGTGATAGACTACGGGATCGTAAATGAAGAGGGCAGGAGAAAAGTGGAGAGGCTGAGGGTAATAGACAGGTGTGAATCGGACCACAGTGCAATAGTGATAGAGATAGGAGGGAAAAGCAGAGTAGAGGGAAACAAGGTTGAGGAGGTATTAAGAACGTCCTGGACGGAAAAAGCAGTCAGGGAATACAAAAAATGGTTGGAAAGAGGGGGAGAAGCGAATACATGGAAAGACTTGAAAATCAAGGTAAGAAATGCAATGCAGACAAAAAAGGGAGGAGGAAGGAGTAGAAAGGAGAGTAGATGGTGGGATGAGGAATGCAGGAGCAAGAAAACGGAGATGAGAAGGCTAAAAAAAGAAGTACAGAAGGGGGAGGGGGAGAGAGGGAGGTATATGCAGGCAAAAAGGGAGATGAAGAACTTAGTCAGGAAGAAGAAGGAAACGGAAGCACAGAAAGAAATAGAGGAAGCGAGGGGGGATAGATCAGGCAGAAGTTTTTGGAGTATGGTTAAAAAAAGGAGAAGAGGGAAAAGAGTACAAGTGGACAAGGAGATAGAGGACGGGAGGTGGGTAGAGTTTTTTAAGAACCAACTAGGTGATCCAGAAGTCCAGAAGGAGTCAGAGAGGAGGGACGAAGCAGGGACAGAGGGAACAGAGGAGGAAGAAGAAAGAGGCATAGACAGTGAGGAGGTAAGGGGGATTATAAGAAGGCTAAAGGAAAGGAAAGCACCAGGAGGAGACGGAATACAGAATGAGGCCTGGAAGCACGGGGAAGAAGAGCTCACAGAAGAACTGACGGAGATTCTAGGAAAAATCTGGGAAGGAGGTGGTCTTCCGGAGGAGTGGGAAAAAGGAGAGGTTACCCCGATTTTTAAGAAAGGAGATAAGGGCGAATGCAAAAATTATAGAGGGATTACATTGATGGATTCGGGATATAAGATTTATGCGGAACTGATAAGGGGCAGAATGGAAAGGAAACTAGAGGAAGAGGGCAGGCTGAGTGACACGCAAATGGGATTCAGAAAAGGAAGAGGGACAACAGACGCCATATATGTGGTAAGCAAAGCGGTGGAGCAGGAGTTAAGGAAAGAGGGAGGGAAGGTTTTTGTATTTTTTGCAGATATGAGGGCAGCCTTCGACAAACTGAAGAGAGAGGAAATTTGGAGAATGATGCGTAAGCTAGGAGTAAGTAAAAAGATTAGAGACAGGGTGGAGGAGATATATGAGAAAACAAAATGCGTTGTGAACGAGGGAGAAAGAAAGATCGGAGATTTTGATACACAGAAAGGGGTGAGGCAAGGCTGCCCGCTTAGCCCGCTGCTGTTCAACGTGGCAATGGCGGATCTGGAAGAAGAGATGGGTAAGATACAAGAAGGAGGGGTCGTCCTCGGAAGGATAAAACTGTGGTCGATCTCGTATGCGGACGATGTGGTACTGCTGGCAACAAACGCGGGAGGACTTAAACAGATGATGAGAAGGTTCAAGAAGGTCATGGAGAGAAAGGGACTAGAGCTGAACACTGAAAAATCGAAAGTGATGATCTTCAGAAATGGGGGAAGAAGAGGAAAAGAAGACAGCTTCAAATGGGACGGAGAAGACATAGAGGTGGTAAAAAAGTTTGACTACCTGGGATACGTTACGAGCGAGAATGGTAAAGAAGAAGGACAGATACAAAAAATGAAAGGTAAAGCGAACGCCATAATGAGCACGGTGTGGGGCATAGGGGAATCATTATTCAGAGAGAATTGGAAAATGAGGATGAAGCTGTTCGACGCGCTAGTGCAAAGCGTCATGGAATATGGGGCGGAGGTATGGGGCTGGAAAGGACAAGAGGAGTTGGAGAAGGTGCAAAGGAGGTATATGAAGTGGGTGCTGAAACTGGAGAGGACGACGCCGGCACACATAATCCACTGGGAGACGAAGAGGGCCAGGCTAGAGACGAGGGCTAGAAAAAGGGCGATAAGATATGAGGGAAAACTGATGAGGGAGAAAGAAGGGTCGTTACTAAGGGAGTGCTGGAGACTGCTGAAGAGAGAAGGAGAGGGAGGAGGTCCGAAGAGAAGAGGCAAGGATGTGAGGAAGTGTGAACTAGAGAAATGCGGCATCTCAATGGAAGAGTATGTCAGGAGAATGGAAGAGGGAGAAAAGGTAGAAGAGGAGATAGAAAGGATAAACAAAGACATACAATGGCAGAAATGGAGGGAGGAAATAAGGGAGTCCAGATATGTAGAGGAAAGCAGAAGTATCATAAGGGAGCTAGGTGATACGCCAGAGTACCTGACGGATAGAGGGGACTACAGAAGAGGGACACTAGGCATCACGGCAAGATTCAGATTGGGGAGTGAGATAAGAGGCAACAAATATTGGAAAAAGGAAGAAGAAAGGATATGCAGGATGTGCGGGGTGGGAGAAGAGACAATGGAACATGTCATCGAAAAATGTGAAGAAACGAGGATAGAAGGAGCGAAATGGGAGGAAATATGCGGAGGTGGGAAAAACAAGGTAGGAAAACTAAACGGGATAATATGGAAGAGAAAAAACAAAGAAAAGATAAGCGAAAACGGTGAAGATCAGGTCTGACCCAGAAGAATGGAAGAATAAGACATTTGACAAGCCCGCGCCGATGGTCTAGGGAAATCTGGAGTGACGGAACACGGAAGAATGTGGAGAGAGACAACAGGGAACAGCGGACAGAGAATAAGAAGTTGGATCGGGGATACGGACAGAGGAGGGAAGGGGACGAGAGGAAAAACAAAAACGGACTAAACACGTGGAGCAAAAGAGGTTAAGATAGAGAAAAAGTAGTCATCTATAAAGCAGTGAAAAAGATTAAAAATGGTAGGAGTTGAAAGGAGAATGGAGAGGGAGATGAGGGAGATGAAAGAGGAGATAAGAGAGTGGAAGGTGAAGACGAAGCTGGAGAGGGAGAAAAGAGAAGCTGCAGACAGAAAGATACAGGACCTGGAAGGGGACTTGCAGCTGCTGCAGGAGAAGCTGAGAGAGGAGAGAAGAGAAAGGGAGAAGATGAAAAGACAGATAGGTGAGATAAAAGAATGGATAAAAAAGGCGGAGGTGAAGGAGAGACGGGATAAAGTGAGAATAGTGCAAGAAGAGGAAAGGAAAAAAATCAAAAGTGAGGTTAAGGTAGTAAGAGCCAACAAGAGGAAAACGAGAGAGGAGAGCAGGTGCAAGGTGTGGGAGAGAGGAGTAGTCGTACACCAGGGAGCGAACTGGAAGTGGGAGAGTGAATACGACCTGCAGGACCTCTTGGAGAAGTTGTTCGAGGGAACGGTATGGGAAGCGGAGGACACGGCAAACAGGGAGACGAAAAAAATAATCTTCAAAACAGCAGAACAGATGAGGGAGATTTGGGAGAAAAGAGAGGAGATAAATGAAGCAGGTGAGATAAGGATCGAGCAATGGATGACTGTGGAGGAAAGAAGAGCAAGGAAGGAAGCAATGTTGAAAAGGGAGAGAAGGATGAGGGAAGCCAAAGAGAAAGGGGAAGATTATAAAGGAGGTAACATCAAAATTAGAGTGGAAGGGACGGAGTTCGAATGGCTGGAGGAAGAAGGGAGGATAAAAAAGGTGAGAGAGGAGAGAGTGAGGGATGAAGAGGAAGAGAGAAGAGTGCGGAGAAAGAAAGAAGATTGAAGTGAAAAAATAAAAAAAGAAAAAAAAACACGTATCTAACACACAAACATTATAAATGTAAAATATGTATAGATTGTAAATACAAATAGTATACGCAATAAAGTTTAATAATAATAATTATTTAGGAAGAAGGTTAATAGATTTCATAGTCAATAGACATCAAAGCAGAAGATTAAGTGTGATTGTGGTTAAGGAGTACAAGAAGACGAAACCAGTATCGTTTTCCAACAAGAAGGTTAAGTGTGATTGTGGTAAAAATGCCCACTAAAACAAGTAGGGGCAGCTACAAGTGCGGCAAAATAGGCCACAAGATAAAGGATTGTACCGGGGAAGCAGAGCTTTTTATGTTCTAACCAAGGTGATCTACTGGAGCCAAGTAGATGAGATGGAGCATGATCAAAAACCATGATCAAAAACATTCTTGGTTAGAATTAATAGTTATTTCAGAATTATTTAAGAAGAAGGTTAATAGAATTCATAGCCAATAGATATTTAGGCAGAAGATTAAGTGTGATTGTGTTGACGAAGAGACCAAGGAGACGAAACCAGTATCGTTTTCCAATGATAAGGTTAAGTGTGATTGTGGTAAATAAGCCCACTGAAACAAGTAGGGGCTGCTACAAGTGTGGCAAAATAGGCCAAAAGATAAAGGATTGGACCAGGGTAGCAGAGCTTTCTATGCGTTAGCGACGGTGATCTACTGGAGCCAAGTAGATGAGATGGACCATGATCAAAAACCATGATAAAAAACATTCTTGGTAAGAATTAATAGTTACTTAAGAATTATTTGAGAAGAAGGTTAATTGAACTCATAGTCAATAGATATTATAGCAGAAGATTAAGTGTGATTGTGTTCAAAAAGATTCCAATAAGACGAAACCAGTATCGTTTTCCAACAAGAAGGTGATTGTGGTAAAAAAGCCCACTAAAACCAGTAGGGGCTGCTACAAGTGTAGCAAAATTGGCCACAAGATAAAGGATTGTACCGGGAAGCAGAGCTTTCTAAGCGCTAACGAAGGTGATCTACTGAAGCCAAGTAGATGAGATGGACCATGATCGAAAACCATCAACTAAAACATTCTTGGTTAGAATTAATAGTTACTTAAGAATTATTTAAGACGAAGGTTAATAGATTTCATAGTCAATAGATATTTAAGCAGAAGATTAAGTGTGATTGCGTTGAAGAAGAGGCCAAGAAGACGAAACCAGTATCGTTTCCCAATAAGAAGTTAATGATTAAAGAAGAAACGTGGACAGTGATAAAAGATAAACGCCCAACTGCCTCAACTACGTCTGTAACTAGAACTTCTGATGACTGGACCAAGAAGTACGACCAGGCTCGCGCTTCGATCGGCTTCAGTGTAGAAAAGAACCAGCTAACACACATCAGGACAGCAAAAGATGCTTGGGACGCTTTGAAAAATTATCATCAAAAATCGACAGCGACTAGCCAGAGTACACTTGCTAAAATGAGCATGTCGCATGGTGCTCAAAGAAGGTGTCGATATGGAAGAACTTATTACGCTCTACTCAAATCTCTGGGATCAACTCGCCGCTATGGGAGACAAGACGCCCAAGGACGTCATCGCAATACTGCTTTTGACAAGTCTTCCAGAGTCATACGATACTCTCCTCACGGCTCTCGAGGGTCGATCCGAGACCGAACTCACGCTAGAATTCGTCAAAAGTAAGTTAATTGATGAATATAAAAGGCGCAAGGGGATCGAGGAATCGCGCGGCAACGCATCGCGAAATGACACGGCAATGAACGTAATGCATAAAAATAACGCAGCATACAACCGTTCACAAAAGAAATTCTGTTTTTTCTGTAAGAAAACAGGACACATCAAAAGTGAGTGTAGAAAACTCAAGGCATGGCAACAAAAGCAAGAAAAAGCTAATCTAGCCTCCGCAAGCTCGCACGAAGAAAAATCCGTTGGCTCTCTTTTTCTCGCAAGGTATACGAACTGCATAGAAGAGAAAGCTCTCCTCAGCGGAAAAACACCGGAAGGATTAGAGTGTTGGTTCGTCGACTCAGGCGCAACTAGCCATATGGTGAACACTCAAAATTTTTTCAACAACTTCAATCCAAGCTACAAAGGATTTGTGCGTCTTGCCGACGACAATAAAACTGCAGAAGTACAAGGTATAGGGGCAGGAGTCATAAACTGCGTAGCCGAGGGGACTAATACCTCCGCACTCAAAATCGACGACGTACTCTATGTTCCCCAGCTGGCCTGCAATTTATTGTCAGTCAAAAAACTTGCTAAAAGCGGATACCATATTCTTTTCCAAGACGACGACTGCATCGTATTGAAGATGGGAAAACCCGTAGCCTCAGCCAGATTATCCCCAGAATTATGCGAGGTGAGGACCGCCGAAAAGGCCTGCGCGGCTATTAGTGCAATAAACGCGGAACAGAATGCAATAAACTCGGAGCATACCGAAGACTGCCAGCACACATGGCACAGACGCTTCGGACATCGGGACCCTAGTGCAATAAAGGACTTAGCTGAAAAGGGAAAATAAAAGACTGCGGAAAGCGTATGATTTGTGAGTGCTGTATACAAGGAAAAATGGCACGCACGCCTTTCCCAAAAGAGTCCAGTAATAAAACACAGGCTATTCTAGACCTCGTGCATACGGACGTATGCGGACCTATGGAGACACTAACCCCAGGTAATAAAAGGTACCTTCTAACAATCACCGATGACTACTCCAGGTACTGCACAGTATATTTCCTGAAATTCAAGAGTGAGGCTACTACATGTGTTAAGAATTTCGTCGAGATGGCAAAAACACAGTTCAATAAAAGGCCTAAGACCATACGCTCGGATCGAGGAAGGGAGTACGTTAACGACGAGCTCCGGTCATTCTTAAAAGCTGAGGGCATCCGTATACAATATACAGCGGCTTACTCACCCCAGCAAAACGGAGTGGCCGAGAGAAAAAATAGATCCCTAATCGAGATGGCTCGCTGCATGCTAATTGATGCAGGTATGGAGAAGCGATATTGGGCCGAAGCTGTAAACACGGCCAATTATCTGCAAAACAGATTGCCCACAAGAACAACAAACAAAACGCCTTTCGAACTATGGACATCTAAAAAGCCAGACTTATCAAATCTCCACATATTTGGCAGCAAGGCTTACATACATATACATAATGAGCAGAGAAGGAAGCTCGATGATAAAGCCGAACCGATGATCTTCGTGGGATACTCAGAGGAATCAAAGGCATTTCGATTCCTGGACATGAAATCAGAGCGCATAAAAATCAGTCGCGACGTTACTTTCCTCGATAAAATACGAGAGAAAGGAATTTCAGTCAACACCACTCCCGAAGAAATAGAATTTGTTACTGGCAAAAGTATACAAGAAACAGAAGAGCCTCACATCGACGAGTCAAGCTCAGACTTGTCAAAAGCAGTATTGCAATGACGTCCTTGGGCGTCTTGTCTCCCATAGCAGCGAGTTGATCCCAGAGATTTGAGTAGAGCGTTATATGTTCTTCCATATCGCCACCTTCTTTGAGCACCATGCGACATGCTCTTTTTAGCAAGTGTACTCTGCTAGTCGCTGTCGATTTTTGATGATAATTTTTCAAAGCGTCCCAAGCTTCTTTTGCTGTCTTGGCATTCCTGATGTGTGTTAGCTGGTTATTTTCTACACTGAGGCCGATCGAAGCGCGAGCCTGGTCGTCCTTCTTGGTCCAGTCATCAGAAGTTGTAGTTTCAGACGTAGTTGAGGCAGTTGGGCGTTTATCTTTTATCACTGTCCACGTTCCTTCTTTAATCATTAAGAGTTCCATTTTATAACTCCACACTGGGTAATTTTCACCGTTAAGTTTTTCTACGGCAAACCGGAAACCCGCAGTGTCTGACATTTTTGCAATTGTTTTTTGTACTATACACACTTGACGTTATAACTGTCCTGAGAGTTTTTAACTGTCACTTTATTCACTTGCACTTTTCACTAGCACTAGGGTCTGGGCCCATAACCTGTTGTAATTTGGTTGATAGTTTATTTATTTTATTTAAACAGTGCAGACACTAGTCTGAATGAAAAGATACAGTATTGAATGGATATAGTATAAATGATGTATAAATGATGAGAAGCTGTAGAGTGGACTATTCTGTGCTGATGGCTGTCTCGTACTGACTGGCTCCCTGCCGGTCCGGGCTGCTTCTACCCTTGGGCCCTAACATAAACTTCAGGTCAGATTTTCCTTGAGAGTAGATGACGGTGGTGGGGGTGTATAGCAGACATATACTACGTGAATATCGTTGTACTCCAACATGTTATATCTCTCTTGTATCTTGTATTACGTGGAACGAGCAAGTAGATTAGGTCTTTATTGGTCAGCATGTAAATAGGACAGACTTCAGTTTGCAACATCTAAGTTGACTCTGGACCGATGAACTGGAAGACGATGTTTATATACGCGTCGAAGCTTAATAGATGTACCACTTATAGCCCTTTGGGAATTAATAAGGACTTGCTATAAGATTTGATGTATCCTCTGAACCCTGAAGCGAAAGCATGACCAATTAAAATAAATAAAGGCAAATGAAAATTGTGATTTTACAGAAATAATAGAAATTAAGCTATATGTGGGTAATGATGTGTATTCGATTTATTGTATCAAAAGCGGCAGCACGAAATTGAGTCACTAATTTATCAAAAGCTCTATTATAAGCGCAAATAGAAAATGTAATGAATTATTCATTCATTATTTGAATTGGTTTTGCTATATCGAATTATTTCATCCGTTCACTTCCACCGCGCAATTTAACGAAATGTCATGCAAAACTTGGATGTTGTTTCATCGAGAAAGTCGATATATAATGTTGAAACAAACACAAATTCGAGAGAGAAAAAACATGTATATCTAGGTGAAAAAAAACCATCGAGTTTTTCCGATTTGCCCTACAGTTTTTCGATTTCATTTAACAAGCTGCACACACGTTCACGTATATAACTGTATGTGTATCGAGCTAACAGTACGAACCAGCTAATCCGAACAGTTACAGCGCTGTGTTGAAAAGAAAATGTACGCCCCAGTAATTGTATATACGTATACGCCTGCGAGAGCTAAAATATTACTTGTCGCCGAATAAAATGGAGAGATACAACTCCCGCTCTCTTCTATATTTATAGAGTGACGAGTTAACGGCAATGCGCTGAGCACGCTCATTTCGTCTGGTTTATTTCTCGGAGTGAACTCGTATTTTATTCATTACCAAATAAAGAAAATTCATTTCCCGATTGTCATTCGGCTATTCATCGTACAAACGAATTTCCCACGTTTAATTTCAAAACTAGTCGAGGATTCAAAGAGCAATTAATAGGTATATAGTATATGTTACGGACAGAAATCGCATAGTTTTGAATTATTGTAGCTTTAGATTAATTGCTATGCTGAGTGGATGATTGTTGAATTATCCGATGATTGTTTGTTGCGGAATAACTGTTGGATATTTGAAATAGTCTAGAATTAGAAACCTTGTTTTGAAAAGGCCGCGGAAGTTAGGTGCCTGTTTTATCATGCGAGAGCTGTTTTTCGACGAGTCTCGGAAAACTGTAGGGCCTTTGTTTGGGCACGATACCTGCACGATGATGTGTCTACACTCTACAGCTGAGAAATCTACGATTCATATGGAATTTCGAAGTTTTTTCATCGATGTAAAATAGCGCAAACGAGGATGCGCTGGGATAAGTGCAAATGTACGATAAATTACCCGACTATTTGTATTGAAATTTATTTGTAGATAATAAGAAATAATTTAATATCCAATATATTGAATCCGCAATTTGAAAAACCAACCTACTGATACCTCAAAAATTCAGGCCAGCAAGCTCGCGGGTAAGCCCTCGAAGCAGAAAACGGAATCAAGTGGAAAAACCAAGCGCAAGTTTAAAAAGATGCGCGCAGGAGAGGAAGAATCGCTCGGGGCGGGTTCGTTGATACAGAAGAGAGAGTAAGAGCGAGAGACTCGAACTCAAGACGATTTTCGCGGCCCATGAAATCCCCGCCGAGAAAGGGCTTGGAGAAGTTCCAGAAAGTCACTTACGCGCCGCGCGCAGCATTCGAATCGCTTCCCCATAAATAAGCATATAGGCAAAGCGCACACGAGCCCCCGTTGAACAATACGCTCGCGTTTACGGTAGCGGCGGCTTGATTTTTCTCGAGTTAACTTTATTTTTCCTCCATACATACTTACCATCGACCCCTACACATACAAGCTTTTCTCTCTTTGCTGCGCAAACTTTCTCACTTCTTTTTATTCCCCCGAGGCGTTTTGCAACACTTTATATAACAAACAGTGGAATTGCACATTTATAGTTAATCAAATGGATCGGGTACAAGAGGGCTTTACTTTTCAATTTTCAATCGGGGTCTGAAAAATTCCTTGGGCAATAACATTATTAAACGAAGCATCGATCGTCTAACTGTTTACTGTTTACAAACAGATGTATCATAAAGGTTGTTCTAGCAGTAAGCAAAGAATAAAACAGAAGCTATCTGAAATTGTGCAAGACAAAATTTTTGCATCGCGAGAGAGGAATACCTATATCGACTTCTTGGCATTGCCGTCGCACTCAAGCCGATTGCTCAGAGGAGAAGAGCTTCGAATCGCGAATGAAAGAGGGAAAAAATAGAGTTAAAGAAACGGAATGGCTCGAGGGCGTGTGAGCCTCATCAAACGTCAATCTTTAACCCTCCGTCGCAAGCGGAAGACTCTAACCCGCGCCGTGTATATTTTCTGCTGTACAGTTGCATTCGAAAGTACAACGCAAAACGCGGTTCTTATTTTATCGCGTCTTAGCCACCAATAATTGAGCGTCCCGGTAATTTTCCTGCTGTTATATATAAACGCTCGAAACAAGCGCATATACGTATAATTATTGTGTGCGAGCGTTATGTTATTTTCCACGTCCTGTTTTTGCGAGCCTAATGAGAGAACCGATCGATAAGTTGTCTACAGAATAATCAACGATGCGCATTATTATTGAGCAGTAAAAAAAAAGATGATCCGATGCGCGAGAGATAAAATTATTATATTACGAGTCGTTATTTAGCTCTGCGCGACTTGCGGCTCTTACTGTACAACATCGGCGCGCGCAAAAAAAGCCGAGAATAAACGAATAATCGGAGCTAGAAAAGTCGCCGCGGGAAATTCGAGACCGCTCGCGCGCGCGCGCGCTTTATGTAGACGGGGCGGGAAAATCATTACTGGAGAGGAAATCGGAGCCCGAGAGACGGACAAATTTTAGTCCTTGTTAATAATAATGTCGCGGAGAGAGATCAGTTTTATCGTCGTTAATATTTTATGAAACATATCTTTAGACTCCGATATACCTGCACTTTTCTCATTCATAAGGCACTAATAGTTTTAAAAAGCTTCGGATTTTCTTATTCGAGACTGGCCCCGATTAAGAAAATGTATATATAGTATTGCGCTTGGGAATTCCAGAAGTCGAGACTCGACGAAGACAAAGAGTCGTCTCGAAAGTTCTCTCTCTCTTTCTCGCTTTTTCGAGTGGCCTCGGTTTCCAGTTGCGTGTCCCGCGCGACAAGAGATAAATTGTCGTCGTCGCCGAGGAAAAATTGAGAGAAGAGTCACGCTTAATTAGATAGTTTTGAGTCGGCAAAGCTTGAAATGAAAAAGCAGGAGTTGAGCGCTATATAGTAAGTATATTAAGTTTAAAAAATCATCGTATCGAAAGGTGAAGTCAGTAGGACTTTTAGCTTTTCTCAAAGTTGCTAAATACAAAATACAAAAGAGGGACGGGGCTCCGACACCGGCCTAATGGATGTGAACTTTTTCGTAAGCAGCTTACCTCGAAGCCTCATGATGATGCGCTTGCTTGCGCTTTCTCTTCCTTTTGCTATATAGGAGCATAAGGCTTCGAAAGGCAAAGAAAAATTCCGTCTAATATTACCTTCTCTCGGCTATTAATAAATCTAACGACAATAACAGAGAGTAAATCGAGCGATTTACTCGAGGCTTAAGCCAAGCCGTTTATTCTAATTTGTACGCTAAACACTATTAGACTCCCACAGCACATCGCTCTCCTCCAATGAGCTTTCGAAACGAAAGCAGCCGAGGTGCACACAAATATATACACATACACAGCTATCTGACCGTCTTCCATGTGTATATAGGTATATCTACGTTCGCGATTGCTCGCGCGCCATTTAATTGGTCCGCCTGACAATGAGATTCTGTTGAGTCGGCGGCTGCCGTGTACAGACGTACATATATACGTAAAGAGCTTTCGTGTATCTGCTATGTACTGGAATATCCTCTCGCCAGGCTCGCCCAGAGAGGAGCAGCTTGGAAACACAAACGTTCGGTTTCTCTCTCGAGCTCGTGCGCCGTAAATTCTGCCGCGCAAGCATTTACTCGACTCCGGCTTCTTCTTCAATCACGCGTCGCGCTGCGATGTTTCGAAGCATATTCGCCCTTGGCAATTATCGTTTCAAATATTCCAGGCGTCTTTTCTATTCGAGAAGGTTCATCGCGACGTCAAGGCAAGGTAAATGGCAATAATAATGATAATGTCCGTCGGTGAAAACGTGATTTTTTTTTGCGTCTCGTTCGTGCGCTAGACGTGAGCAATTAACGTTAATCGCTCTCGTAAAAGCCAACGCAGGTATATAGCACCGTCTTCGCCAAAATTGCCTGGGTGTATAAGAAAGTCTCGCTTGCATCGAGCTAGTCGTCGATTTTTCGCCCTCGGCACTCCCACTATATACGGATTTTTATTGCGTCGGTTGCCAGGATCACAGGCCAGAGAGAGAGAGAGAGAGAGAGACGAGCGATTTTTATAGGTGGGGCCGCAGGCTTATGCCAGTCTACGAAGCGGCAGTAGTCGAGATCCCGCTGCGCTCAGACGCCGGACTGTATAGGTATATACATATAGCTGAAAAGAGAGTTTTATGGGGGAGAAGCCGCATGAAAACAATATCGCGACGTCGTCTTCTCTTGGCTGAAAAAGAAAGGCTTGCATTTGAATTTTTCGAGATAATCAAGGCGCAGCGCGAAAAGTGGCCAGGTGTGTGTTACTGTACTATATATATATATATATACTCCGGCCGTCCCTCTGCGCGAACGTCTTTTGTGCGAACTTCCCTGCAGCGTGTGACACGATGATGCGGTGGCTGCTGCAGTCTCGTAATTATGCTTGGTGGCATTAAACATTCATGACGTTCAGAGCTCTCGCGCGCGCGCGCGAGCAACGCCGTCTCGTGTATTATACTATTTTTATCATTGTATACATATATAATAGCTGATGTTGCGCTGTCGTGTGCCAAGCAACTCGAGACAGATTTATGATTTTTGTCGTTTGGTCGCTATATGCTGCAGCTACACGTACAAAAATCGCTCCGCGATTATTATAATTCTCTTTACCTCGTGATTAGTATACGATAAATTACGATTTTACTCTTTTGGGTCTAAGCAAAAAAAATTTGCTGTAGAAATTAACTGGTCAAACGTCAGTCAAAGAGCAGCGAGGACATAAAGGAATGAAAGCGCGATGAGAGATAAAAATTTTAAACCGTCAACACGGTTAAAAGGCTTTAAAAAAAAAAGAAAAAATGAAAAACAGCCGATTTAACAACGCCATAAGGTCGGGACGATTCTCCGCAATGCGGCAGCATTCGTTTTAATAAAATCAGCAGCGTAAAACGCGAAGTAGCCCCGTATACATATATATACACTCGCAGCAGGGTATAGTTACACCTCACTCTCTCGACCTCTTATACGCAATAAGCTCACGCAAGAGACGCACGTACGCGAGAGAGGGTCCCGTCGCGTCTGCGAGTAGTGCCTACTAAAATATCGCTCATGATTTATATCGCAGTAGCTCGGAAAAGAGAACAGCGTAAAATTTTACAACCGATATTAGCGTATACACTGCGCGCGACGTATATAATTGAAAAGAAAAAGAAAGCGTCTCAATGAAACATATTTTTGCTGAGATTTTAGGAGGTGAAAAACGACTCGCCTCTATCTATATATGATGGAAGAAAACACGTATATAGCGCAGTGTTTGTGCGTGGAGCTTTTTGTTTCTGGCTCTGTCTCCTGGGCGAGAAAGGAGAGCGTCGATTTCCGGGGCGGCAATTTATGGAGGGCATGAAGTACTCCCCCCCTCAGGCTTTGGTCCTCCCTTTCCATTTCCCCTTTTTAGAGTCTATGTGTGTACGGCGCGCGTCGTCTGATCCCCGCCTCGGCGGCGAAATATGGCAGAAGTTGCAGTCACGTAGGGTGCATCGTTCACGAAAGAAGTAGCTCAATTCCGCGGAGCCGACGTCTACGACTTATCCTTCTTTCTCCTCTCTTCTTCTGTACAACGGGCTTGTCTCCCCCCCCCTCTCCCTTCTATATTTACGTTTTCTTATACCTCCCTACTGTACTTTCTTTATATATATATATATATATATATATATATATATATCTCCGTCTGTTGGCTGTCGAGATTCTATTTTACGGGCCGACAGGACGGATCAGCCGAGAGGCTGTTTTGCGCGCGCGCGCATCAAAAATACGAGAGAGGCGCTTTGAATTTCATATGCAACAGGTGTATAGTCGAGGCTGCTCTCCTTCGAAAATTCCCTTTCCGATATTTCAGCATTGATGAAAAGTCCGATAGACCGTATGGCGGCGTCAATTTTTTCCCTGATTATATTCTCGGAATTAAATTGCTTGCGTGTGAAGCTTGCGTTATGTAGCTCTCGAAAATTTCTTGGCTGAAGAACGCGCAGGCAAATTTCAAGACGCGAGATTTTTGCTGCTTGCACTCTTGTTCCCCTCTTAAAGCATATAGCGGATCGTCAGTCCCCGGCGTAATCCTGTCGAGTGTGCAGCGCCTCGAAATCCGGCGCCGCGACGATGTGTTCTTTATATTCTCCCTCTGTCTTCTCTCGTCTGGCGCCGTCTCTCTCCGGCTTGTTATAATATATGTATTCGCCCGATGACTTTAGAATTCTACCGCATTTGTTTAGAATTTTTTCTATTCAATATTTTTCTTCTCAGTTCCGAGAAATTAACTTTATCCATCAGTAGTTAGCGTTCGACACGGTCAGACAAGCTACTGTTCCATTATTACATTCTCTCGAAAGCGGCGCTGATGTACAAGTTCATTGTGCGCTTTTGCCTTTCAGCCGCAGGGTATAATGAGCGAGCTCGAGCTTATTTACGCACGTGATATAACTTTCATTCGCTCCCTTTGGAGGGTATTATACGAAAAAAAGCGATGAACTCCCGCGGCGAAAAAAGCAAGCTGATATGATAACCGACTCTGGAAACTTTGTAAATACGCGCATTGTTTAAATTCGAATCTCCCGCCGCTGCATTACGCGGAAAAACGTATACACTTTGTTCGCGGAGCAGGTATTGTATATCCCGATAATAAGCGTTCAGAGAAATTGCTCGCGGCGGCTAAGTATATAGCTAACTAAGTGGCCTTGGGCGAAGAAGCCGACATCTCGATTACCGTAAACTCTTGCGCGCGGTAAGTTTCCTTCTTCTCGTTTAAAAAGACGCATCGAGATTCCCGCGCTAACTCAGCCGCGAGCTTTTACACCGAAACTGTAAAAATATTAGACGCGCACCAGCGATTATTCTCTCTTTCTTTGCTGCTGCTGCTGCTGCTGTTGATTCGTTGCTTGAAATATTACATTATGATGCCCGATGTACCGAGTTTTTAATTAATACTTGTTTGCGCAATACATGGATCAGGTTAATTGAACCAGCGAGAAATAAAAGAGTCGTGTCCGCGTTTGAGGAAAATTCAACTCAGCGTACGCGCCTTCGAGTATCCGGACGCTATATACTACTGAATGCGCAGAATTTAATTAAAACTGAATTGTGCGACCAGTAATTACAGGTACACTGAGAAAGAGGGAAAAAACGCTAATTCCGCTCTACAGCTGTCTTAGTCTATAATTAGAACAATGTTTAACAACAGTGGACATATACACACGACACACGGTATACACCTATATAAAACGTGATATTTAAACGACGATAGCTATACGCTCGAGACAAAGGCTCTACACACTCTGTCTATATATATTGTCCACGCGTGCGTAGGTGATTAAGCGTTTGATGAGGGACGTATAATAACGTCACTCGTCAAGTGCAACGTAGCCGCTGTGCTGGTAATCATCATTTCCTGATGGTGCCTCTGTGTGCGTCGTTCGTTCTGACGTTCATTTACATGATGATTCAGAATTTTTCTTCGATTGAGCCGAATACGCTCCTTGACGCGGAGAAAGAGTGTCATAAAGTGGTGGACGTTTGATTTAGCTTGAAAAATTTACGATATATATTAAAGTCCCGCGGCAAAACTCTATATTATACAGCATCGAAAGCTCGTTGTAGAGAGACTAATACTTATACAACGAGTTTTGATGAGCCTCCGTCCGATTGAAAATCAGCAGCAATCGACTATACGCATAAATAAATATATCTCCGTCAAAATTCATTAATATCCCAGCTCTACGCCTATTAACCGATGCACTGCGAGACATCGCGCACAAATACACATCCACAAATATTGTATATATGTACAGCTATAGTATACACGTATAGGGAGAGAGATAGAGAGAAGCGAGAGTTCGAGCGTAACGGGCGTCGGCGCAGGGATTGGTATTCTCGTTTGTCTAAATTCGGTTAGCTGGGCGAGAGAGGAAATTGTTCATCTCGGAGACAGGCAATTTGCGTGATATGGAAAGCGAATTACTGCGCCGGCCGGACCCTCATATTCGAGCTTGCAGACCTCTCGAAGCTCACTCTCTCTCTCTCTCTATGTGTGTGTTTCTTCTGTTTGCAAATACTATACCTATAACTTTATCTTTCGCCGTTGCAGACTGTATATATACGCACTTGTATGCGCGCCGTGATTTTATTGTTTATTCGAACTCCTGCGTTTGACGGCACCAGAGGTATACGTATAGGTATATGTGTAGACGAGCGCGCGAAATTTAATCGAGGGCCGAGCGCGGAGAGCGAGCTTTTTCGAAAAGTCATCTGAGTGATGAAGTGCTGCTGCTTTGATTATGTAGCTCCAGCTGAAATTTTACGGAATTCGGTTAGCGGCTTTCAAATTTATATATACATGCCGTTATATTCTATTGTATATGAATATTATCTTGCGCAATAATTTGTCCAATTTATTAATTATAATTATACGTCATCACATAGTCACGAGCGGAATGAAGGATACTTACTTAATATACACCGCAGCCATTAGGTGAAAGGAATTTTCTATACTATTTGCGGTATATGTGCTATTCAAAAAATAAAATAAAATTAAACTGATACATTCCTGCGAGACTATGCGAAGATCAAACAAGAATGGCATTTCTCAGATTCGAGTTTATTATTTTCCTCTTGATTTATATAGTATATCCTAACATTTTTCGCTTCGCGTGTGAAAAACTAGTTTGTGAAATGCGATGATATTGTTAGAACGGAAATTGAAAAGTAATGATACACTTGACGTAAGATCTGTATCAGCGAGCGAGTTTGGATTGATCGCGATTAACTTAACGAAAAGCGATAGGTTTAAAAATAGTCGTCCAAGAAATAATTGTATATTATTAACGAGAATTATAACGAGATTAAATTTTAATGAATGATATATAATTACTCGCATTAATATTATATAAATTTGAACAGCACATCGGATCAATAACGTAAAATTGAAAAACCTCTCCATATATCCAACGCAATATATACGAAAAAATGTACGACACATTATACACACGTGTATAATACTCGCGTCAAAAATCACCACCTATCTCTATATTCAATCTATGAGCCAGAATAGCGGCCTCTCACTTTCATGCAAATTTCGCGGTTGGATACAGTT
Organism: Cecidostiba fungosa; assembly: GCA_900474305.1. Lineage (NCBI taxonomy): Eukaryota > Metazoa > Arthropoda > Insecta > Hymenoptera > Pteromalidae > Cecidostiba > Cecidostiba fungosa. The sequence goes on along the minus strand of UCOJ01001107.1, from coordinate 18,344 downwards.
TCCGTTGTTAATTTTACACGAAAGCGTCGCACCGCCGCGTGCGGCCGGCTATCGCATTAGACTTTCAAATGACCAGCACACAACCACCCGCGGAGTTTGTTTTTCGCGCGGCAGCCACAAAAATGCGGCTGAAAGATCGAGGAGCCTGATTCCGAGAGAGCCGAAGCCGCGAAATTTTCTCACAATAGGACTTTCGGCTAAGCCTCCAAACAACGAGTGATTTTCCTCGTTGAGAGTTTACTTTTTTTTCGGGGCTTAGTCGGATATACTTGCATCGTTTTCAAGGAAGAAAATAGTTTCTGGAAAAATGTATCCTTCTAATAGTATAATACACGACGAAAAGCATGTACTATGCCTCATTTGCGCAGAGCTTCGAGCATATACTACTGGAGGTATAGCCACCTTATGACCGGACGCGTGACTAGGTGAAGAGAGATATAGCTGCTATTGCAGTACAAGCTATCTCTCTCTCTCTCTCCCGCTTAATCTGATTGGTTATTCAACGCGTCCTTCCAACTGGCGAGAGAGAGAGAGAGATAGCATTTACTACAATAGCAGCTATCTCTCTTCACCTAGTCACGCGTCCAGCCATAAGGTACTTCCAGTAGTATATGCTCGAAGGCGCAGAGTGTGGTTTGAAAAGTCAGCGACTTCAAGCCCGATTGGCTCCGTAGGAAAAGGAGAGGAATAGCGAGAGAAGAAATAACAATGAGAGGAGGGAATGAATTGCGAAAGAAAGCGGATCGTAAATTGAATTTGGATGCAGCGCGCGCAACTGCAGCAGACTGATCGCTATACATAGGGCAAATTGAGAAGACCGAGATTAATGAGATGACTCTAATGAAAGGGCCGATAATGGCTCGGCGAGTTTGTCCCGGAAAAAAAGGAGCCTTCGTGATTTCTTAGACTCCACCTCCAGAGCCCTATTATACTTTCTCGAGCAGTGTTATAGGGGTACACCTTACCGAACGGGGCTAAATCGTCGAATTAGTTCGAAGTGCTTTGTTATATGGGACACGGCTTGGTAATTTACCTCTCGGTTGCGCTGTTTCGATGCTGATGCCCTTTCTTTGGATGGTAGTTTGTGAGAATCGTCTTTTATCGAACTTTAAAGTCGGAGTTTACGTTTGGCGATTGATGTGATTCTTTTATATACCTATAATTAAACGCGTTTTAACGACAGTCAAATACTTGTAAGCAAAAAGAAAATCACGACTTTGTTCTCTCAAACGTAAACTTAATTACATATATACTAATATACACTGCTCTCCGTTAAATCAATTTTAATGGGTTTAACGCGTCATCCATTACGAAACTACATAGAATCGGTCAATGGATCGTGGATATCTGTACTGTCCGACAATCGATATCATTTCCACAACTATATTATAGTCACCTAAATTATCATTAAATAATATAATCAAGAATGTGAATGGCGAATGCACCTTTTGATGAAAGATTGCAGAATGCAACGTAAATACACGACGGCCTATATATACGCGATATTACGATAGTTGTATAAATTAACACCGAAAGCTCCTGTTAAGAAGGCGCGATATTCGAAGAGCAACCCTCCGGAAGTAATATATTGCTTGTCGGAAGAAAATTACTTATCCGGAGAATTTCCAGAGCGTGACATCGATAAACACGGAGCAAATGGTCGGACGCGCGTTTTTCATTCGACTAAAGGCTCGCTCGTTTTCAACTGAAACTTGGTGAATGTTCGTAGAATTCACTGCATCGACGTAAACATCATTACGAGCCGTCAGAATTAAATTGAAAACGTCCCGCACGCAATAAGTTGGATGAAAAAGAAATGTCCGTATAATAACGTTATAATTCTCATCGATTTAGAAAGTTTAAAAAGTTATTAGTTATAAAAAACTCTATAGTCAGCTGCAACATACAAACCCGAGAGAATGTGTAAAAGTATTCGCTAAACTTCCGCTGATGTACAGGTATACATACATCCAGCACAAGCTCCTTATTGTTACCGCGATAAACAAACAAAATATCGCGTATAAGCGGGGGAAAATTATATATTACGCTTTAATGAAGAATTGTTCGCATAATCCCGGTGCGGGGCATAAATTTTTCAAAACTAATGAAACATTTTATTATTTAAAACGAGCGAGACGACGACGACGCCACCCGCGCGCTGAAAATTATGAAATTCCACGGCTGACGTGAATTACTCTTTCCAGCGAGCGGCCGAGAGCTTGAAAATATTATCGAATGCGCTGCCGTGTGTTATATACATATAAAAGCGTACGCGAGTGCAATTAATACGCGTGGATTGGATTCGCGAGCGTGTTATATAATATACAACGCCCAGAGTCGTGTGTGTCTGTATATATAGTGCTCGACTCGATTTATGGCTCGTTCAAATGCGACTATACACTCTCTCTCTCTCCGTCTCTAACGCAGGACTCGTCGGGTCACATGAGGGTTAAAGTTTTATATTCGCTTTTAAATCGACGGGATTATGTTTGCAGCGTCGCACGTGTAGACGGTAATGTGAAATGGATTAACGTGAGGGCGGCGAGACTCTCCATATACTGTGTGTATGTACTCGGCTTTATTTTCGTTTGTTTTAAAAGTGATTTGCGGCCAGCCGTGTATAAAGAGCCTGAAGCCGTTGATTGTAAATAAATACAATACGCGAGCACTGCAGCAGCGGTGACTTTGCGCACGCGCACACACACACACATTATACCGCTTGTTTATATATACACAAAAGCGGCATTCAATCACGCTCGGTACATAATATATATGATTTGCAACAATATAAAAACTCGACGATCAATATTAGGTATACAATTATTATACGAAGGTATGCATAGTTATGTGTATATACGCACACACGACGTAAACAGATAATATATCCGAAATCGCGTTAGAAAACAATTTCCAGCCGAGCGCGCAGAGCGACTGACCGCGAACGGGTCAAAGTTCCAGGAAATGGCTAGCGGCAGCTCTGCCGCGCATTAAACGCTCGCGAGAGAAAGCAGCTTTTGTACGGCGCTGCGTTTAGCGCCGACATTTCCGCTGGGGAATTGCTCGTCGCCGCAGCGAATGAAAGGGCTGTGTGTGTGTGTGCAAAATATCATCCCCGATTTCAAGATTCCATCAAATCGCGATTACCGCGTACGTACCTATATATATGAGCGACGCTGAGAATTCGAGACTGAAAGGGGGGAATCTTTACTCGACTGCGGGCCTCGTCGATCAACTTGATTGATCTGTTTCTCGCTCTATATCTGTGTGTCTATGCAGCGTTGGCTATATATACTGTAAGCTATGGGGGCTGTTGGTTGAATGAGGCGGGGGAGAATCTCTCTCCATCTATGCCTTTGCACCCTTTCATCGCTCGCTACTGTGCAATTTCGGCTATTTGGACGCTTTGAGCCTTGCGGAATATACCCATTTGCTGGTCTCTGCTTGCCCGTGTCTCTCTGTCTCAAGTTAATTTCTTATACAGGCCTGTGCGAAGCCTATTCATAACTTTTCCATAAAGTCTGGCGTTGCTTTTCATTAAATAGACACTTTTATTGGTGATTGCATCAGGCATACCGCCGGTATACAATCCATGAGATATTTTCCCGACTCGTCCACAGAGCAACCGCAGAGTATTTTTTCCTCGCTGATTATACCTCGTATCTGATGAGTGCATCAGTAGCCGAAATTTAATTTAGCGCTAATGGCCTGTCTCGGAATCTTTAATAGAAGAGAGCCGACACTATATACGACTGCGGCTAAATCGATCCCTCAATTAGAGCGTGAAGCGATTAATCCACAAGACACGCGCTTGATGTATAAAAAAAGCTCGTATATTTGAATTTAATGCTCAAGTATAATTGCAGAAAAATTCTCCTTTCGAAAGCTCTCTAATGCCATCGAGAGTAAAGCGCGAAACTATTAGCCGCAGTAGAAAGAGGGAGTAACGTACTTTCAAAAAGCCGTCAATGTGTGGTGCGTTGCCGCGAATTATATATAGTCTGCGACAGTAGTGTGCGCAATCTGGCGCGCGCCGTGGGTATTGTTCGAAAGTTCCTCGCTACATACAGCTGTTGAGAGAGAGAGAGAGAGAGAGAGAGGAGAGAGGCAGTTCGTATTCAAAGCCGCTTAAAAAGTTTACTTTGAGCTGCGCGCACGCAGCTCGCGGTCTTCTTCTTCAAACTTTTTTTTGCGTCGAAATACTCGGATGGCTACATGGCGCGTTATATAATATAGACATACTTTACTTCTGCACTAAACAGTTGTTTACGTCGAAGTTGATCCCGAATTCGCGACGAAGATTTAGTTGTCTTTTAGGAATTTCGTCGATTGAAGCTTTGCGCGCCGATGGCTGAATTAAAAATACAAACTTTGATACGGGAGACACGAGTGCGAGCACGAGTGAGTGAGGTTTACCGCTGGTATGTTGAGATTGTAAAAAATTGCGTAACCTGATGATGCGCGGATGTGAAGTATTGATTCGTGTGCCAGAGGAAGAACGAGAGGGAAAGAGTAGGTGTCATTTTTACTCGTTATCGAGATACACGTACCCACGCGATCGTAAAAAAATATTTGGTTTTACAGCAATTTTCATTTTTAAAATATCAGCGCGAAAATTACGTGATTGTTGATAACAGGCGACACTTGCTAGTTCCAATTATAAAACGGTGCTATTAAAAATAATTTCCCAACATCTCGACGAGCTCTGAATGACTCCGAGTTTTAAAACACAGACCCCCTCCCGCACTACAAAAAGAACTCCACACACACACGCAGTTGGTTATAATGCAAGTGGATAAGGATGATATTACCAGTACAAGCTGGCGTAGTGCGTGCCTACAATAAAAAGGCTCACTCGTCGAGAATCGCCTCCTCGTGCAAGTCTCTCGTCGTGCTAAAGAAAAAAAATCTGCTCTGCGCCATGAATGAAGCAGCAGTATAAGCAGCGACCCCGGCAGGTACGGTATATACCGGCCATGTGCAAGTGCTTCATCGTTCACGGCCCGTTGAGTTATGCGCCCCTCGTAAATCCTCCATCTCGTTACGCCTCGCTCCCTCCCCCCCCTCTCTCTCTCTTGGCGCGCGCTACTCAAAATTATGCGAAATTAAAATTCCATAAAAATATTTTTATTTGTCGCTACGAGGCGTTCCATTGAAAGCGCTCCGCGAGCACAAGCTCGAGAGCTCTATAAGGGGCTGCAGCAGCAGCAGCAGCAGTTTCGCAATTAATGTAACGAGCTCCGCGAACGGCGAGTAATCATGTGGCGGCGGTGGTGGTGATGGTGGTGACGACGACTAGTAGGATGTTCCTCGACGACGGAGTTTCGCCTCGATTTTCTTGCGCAGCTTTTCTTGCCTGGCTCCCTCACTCTCACTCTTCCTGTATCGCTTCTCGGCAAATGATCTACTTGTCTTCGGGATTATGTAGCGATGCGCGTCGGAAAGTTACGAGTGAGCCGCGACAATATTCGGAGACGAGCAGTTTTGCATCAGAGCCGTTAATGAACGTTAAGCTGCGAGACTCTGTGCGCCGAGAGTGGTGTATGAAGAACGCGGAAGTTCGACCCCTCGCAGGAATTTTCTTTTAATTTTAGTTGAGATAATTATGCGAACGGCTCTTGAAATATTGTTTGGTCGCCTCCAGTAGACTGTATGATCAAGGTCGAAGCATAATATACTTATCACACCTGAGGCCTTAGCACAAAATTCAGTTTTAACACGCGGCTAACTGCAAAATAAATTTCGAGTTTTACTTCTCTCGCGAGACAGCCAAGTTTTTATATTGTCTTTAAAACACACACACAGAGGCAAGCCATAAAAAAACTCATTTCCATTCTGGTTTATGAACTTTCTACCCTCGCGACAAGAGCTTTCTCGCCACAATTCACTTTGCCGCAAAAAAAAAACAGACATGCCGTACATATTCTATATACTTCCTTTGATCCGCATCCCGCGAGTACGTTCGTCGAAATTCAGTCCCTTGCTTAGAGCAATAGATCGAAAGTTCAAGAACCGAATTTCTGAAGCCACGTACGTGTATATTAGATACCCTACGGGCGATCAAAATACGACGTTATTGGCTCGGCTCAACCGTTAAAAACGCGCGACGATTGAAACCGTGAAGCTTGTACAACGCCAAAGGCAAACGTGTATCGGTGCTTTAGGGAACTCAGCCGAATTTTATTGCCGATTCGTAGTTTTCGAGTCGCAGATCAAACACTAGCTCGAGTCGTGAATAAAGTGCATTCGCGCTGCTTCGGAAAAAAATAAACATGTTTGTCGTTGTTGCGGACAGTCCCGGCATATCGTCGTTTATCTTACAAATCTGTATATTTTGAATAAGCGAAAAATTTGAAATATAAAAGAGGGATCGCGTTGTGAGAGAAAGCGAGTAAGGCAAATAAAAAAGGGCCTAGGCGAGAGAGGGGATCTTTGCCATCGAAAAGAAATGTCAAAAAAAAAAGAAGGACGAGCGCGGACATCTGGCCTTACGAGAAGAAAAAGTATCGTGTAAAGTCGCGTAGCGGAATACTTGACTGTTTAGATCCGTGAATTAGGTGTAGAAGCGTGAATGCGTCACAGGATACCTCGAAAAGTTTGAATAAATCGGCTTTTGGATGGAAAACGAAATTATTTATTTGCCACCCTATCCTTATTCCGTTCAGTCGTTATTCTATAATTATAATGTTGGGCTCGCTAATTATCCAACAGCAATAATAGCATCTCTTCGAAAAAAGCGTCGACGGTATAGTTGAAAAAAAAAACATGGGGGTGTTAACACACGACACTACCAGAGGTGGAGTATTCTATAGGTCCAGCTACGCGAAATTGACTTTTTTCAGGGAGGCTTGGGTTCAATGAACCGCCGCTGGATGCGGTGACCCTTTTTTTCTTTTAAACCAGCCTTGTCAAATACACTAAAAAATTACCCGCAGTCCGATCGAAATTGTGTTTGCTTTGCTTTCTGTTTCTCATTAGCATTATTTCACTCTCGCTATATATGTATAATATATATATATATATGTGTATATTTATCTCGAACAGGACTTTAATTACGTTGGCTCCTATTATATTCGTTCTTTTTGTTTGCGCGCGCGATCTGTCTCAATAACGCCGCGGATAATTGCGCGCGAAAGAAGCGCGGTGTGCGTTAAAACTCCCGAAAGTTGCAGAAGGCGCGCTTCCCTAAGCATCGCTGCGTAGTAAATCGAGCTCCCATTAATCAGGACTAACGGCTATTATTCTCGCATTTGGCTTTCGGCAAACGGCTGTTTATTTCCGTGCGCACTTTTATTTTCCGGTTATCTAGCGGACGATTTGCATACCGCGCATCCGCCGACGCGTCTTGTTTATCGAGGCTGAGTCTCGCTCACCTGAAGATTTAATACGGGTATACCGAGATCGCACAAGTGATATTGGAATGCGCGAGACAAGTTTTTTTTTTGAAAGCTTAAAATTATAGACTGACTGATGAGATTCTAAAAGCGAATTCATTTTCGCTCGAGCTTAAAGTAGAGGAAGATATCGCCGTGCACGCGCCTACGAACGGCTGACTGTCGGAGTTTGCGACTCGAGACCGACTCCCAATGTATGTCGCTAACAAAACCTCCGCAAGAGTAAGCACTGTATACAATCTAAAGCAAATGTCAGTAAGCTCCGTTGAAATGTTACCTGCCTTCAGTCGACACTACACCGAAGCTGCTCAAAGAACTAATTAGTGCACATTTCGGGAATACCTCCTTATATGCATTGCGTATTGTAAATTAATTGTGAAAACACAAACACGCTCGTACGCGCTAGTTATCTGCATAGTGGTATAGCGGTATATATATAGCTGCCATACTCTTTATATGAAAATTCAATAAAAATATGTATGAACAAGTTTATGAAACTTTATCGTTTTTGTTAACATGAGGTGCAACTATGGCGAGTATTAAAATCTTCAATTTGAATCGTTCATACGCGCAAAAAAGCTTGTGGCCTCGATGTTTTTTTCTGATTTTTTTACTAGAAGCGTCAGTGTGCATTATATATAAAAATGCATCCCTTTGCGTGTGCGGATTGTAAAAACCCAACCCAAAAATTTTGACAAACTTTTATTTCCTCTGAAAATGAAAGAAAACGCTCGGTGGCCGTGTTACGGCTGTGCGAGAGCTGTGTATACGTATATATATACGAAATATATATATATAGATATAAGGTACACATAAAGCGCCAGTGGCAGCCTTAACGTCGTACGAGGAATGAATGAGAGTGTCAGCCGCAGCGTAGTCGCATAAATATGACTTATGGATGGCGACGGCGGCGGCAGCTTTCCAGAAATGCAAGTCGTTTCTTGACGTCTGCGCCGGAATTTCAAGCCTGTTGCGAGGCAGATAAGATTCAATGCCGCGAAACGTGTAATTATACCTCGCATAGATGTGGCTTGCAAGCGTTTTTTCTCAAAAATAACGTAATACAAGACTGATGATGATGAGTTTCATCACGTTTTTTATTATAAAGTCATAATAAGAGTGCCATTAAGCGGTAACGCTCTTGACGCTCTCGAGCATCAGCGGCAGCTGGCTGAACTTGACCGAATTAGAGGCTGCAGACTTTCGAGCGTCTTGTCGTCTCTGCTCGTCTTTGGTCAGTACAGTCAAGATGAGGCCGACCAACAGAGCGAGACACAGGCCCACGTGTACAGGCACGTCACCGTTTTCATCCATACCACGAGACAGTGCCACGACGAGGACGATGCCGTAGACGTTGTTGGCGATGTTGAGGATACCGGCCGACAGGGTTTCCGCCTCCGGGTAAGTGTACTCTACGGCCATCTCGTAGCCCAGTGCTAGGTAGCCCGACATGAAAAAGCTGTGGCCAAGATTCGAGGAGTTATAATAGAGCTTTCAAACGATATGATTTAACGACTGGATCATACCCGAGAAATATAGCCGCAAGGTAGACCATCCACTTGAGCTCCAGGAACATGGCCGCAGCAAAGACTATCTGGCCGATGAACGTGAGCAAGTACACGCTCACAGCTGTTTCTCTGCAGAGGGGTTTAATATTTTTTAGCTTAGATGCTGATAGAGAGAAAGTGTGGGCTACTTACTTAAATTTGTGAGTTTTATCCAGGATTATTCCAAAGACGACCGAGCCCACCATTCCTGTAACCACTATGAGAAGCCCGATTCTACCAGCATCCTCTTCTCCGTTCTATTCGGACACAAACAAGATGCACGACTTTTAATTTTCTCGATCTAATGAAAACGAAACGTCAATCTTTAAGATTGAAAACAATCAAAGCAGCCCCCGCAGATTAAGGAGAATTTCGAAATAAGAGTAGGAAGAGCATTATTATTTCCTTACCTCGAAGTGCACGAGGAACATCTGATTGAGGAGGGTAGCCACGGCGTTGAGCACGCCGATGCTCAGCCCGTAAGAATTGCAGAGTATCAGAAAGCTCCGGTTGCTGAAAAGCCGCTTCATCGGCGGCAAAAAGCCCTCGCTTTTCTCCTCGCGGCCGATTAGTTTCTGCAGTGCTCGCGTCTCGCTCGGTGGTAATTTTGGCTCCTCCTGAAACACTGCGCGCGCGATATCGCTCTATAGTTCTCTTTTTATTCTTTTGTTCGAAAGTGGCTTTCGTTGATTAAAACGCCGAGGAATATGGTTGGATACACTGAGATAAATCGGGTTAGCTGTAGATAGTTACTAAAAGGCTTACAGTAAAATGGATTTTAATAGCGATTTTTTTTTAAAGTAAAACTAACAAAAATTATTATGTTAGATTTACTAAAATTTTCAACTTAAGTTCAATAATCTATAGTAGTAAGTACTAAAAATGTCTCTCGGTGTATTCTTGAATGGATATTTACTAAAGTAGGGTTTTTTTTTAAGTTTAATTGTATTAAACCAGCAATATATATTTTGAACCTAACATGATTACGTTTAAATTCGTGTCAATTATTTATTACTAAATGCAGAGAGTGCATTTGAAATCTCGAAATAGAGAGGTGATGATTGATGTATCTGAATCTCTTAATTGAATATATTGAAGTAAATTTGGCGATATCATTGAATTAGAAGGAATAGTTTATATTGACTTTATCGCAGTGTCAAAATTCAACAATTAAACGCTAAGAGAGTGTATCACTGAATATTTTAACGTTTGAATATAAATTGTAAGCGTGATTGCCAAAATTAAAATCTGCTCTCTGTCTCACACACACACATAGGAATTTAAAAATCAATGTAGCCAAATACGAATAAGACGTGTTCAGGTTGACTTACGCAGTCCGATCAATAGGAGGTTGGCCGTGGTAGCAATTGCGATCGACAGCGAGAGAAAGGAGATATCCGATCCTATGTCCTCGATGCTCTCGTGATTCTTGACAAGCATCGGAGGGAAGAGAAATGAAACCGAAACGCCGAGCTGAGTACCGAAGACACCGACAGAAGTGGCTGTCGATAGTTCAGCCGAGCCGAACCACTTTGCCGCTATTCTCCCCGGGATTGGCAGCATCAAAACCTGCTCGTGAAAATTTCAACAATTCTGTTACGGTGTGTTGTATTATACACAGACACATTACGATTCCCATCACGGTATGCTGCTTACACATCGGGATAATTGATATTTCCCTTTGGCGCGGTGTTACCGACCTATCCGCGTTGTGTGCGCTTGTTAATTTTAACAATGCTAGATTTCGCCTGAATTTGGCAGCTTGTTTGTGTAATTGCGTGTATCCTGCCGTGATGAAGAGATGTTCAACTCGAATGATAATTAATGAAGGTTTGAATATAATTTATATTGTTTACCGAGCGCTTTATATTCTGCGTGCGCGCATTCATTGTTCGGAGAAAAAGTAAAAAACTCAAATTCGACTAAGCCATTAAAAATTTTTAACACGAAAACGGCAGTACGTGGGATTAAAAATTCTCTATTAATACCAAACATATATCATCAGCCAGTTTTAATAACTGCCGATCTAACAAAGCACACGCGAGTCTTGCCCGAGGCTCCGTGTGCTTTGTAAAAAAATTCTCCCCGCCCAAAAAGAGCCGCTACCTATACGCGCTAGAGTTCGACAGAGCATTTCCAGCTGCTGCAAGCGCCCACGTATACGCTTGACAACAAACTGCTCTCGTTAATAAATGTACAAGTAAACGAGAAACTCATCAACCATATAACCCAGCACGCAGACGCAAGCTCGGTTGTATTTCAGCAAATTTGCCGGCAGAATGACTCTGCGCGTCACGATTAATCCGTTTGTCACTGTTGTTTTATTTCGGCCGCTTCCTTTTTTTCCCGACTTTTGCCGCTCACAAAGCTTTGCGCTTATATTGCCAGCACGCGCGAGCGCGCGCGACCATTTGTCGAAGCGCGAAAAATCCCCGAGCGCACAGCTCGTCCGGATAAATGTCATCGGGTTACGCGGCGTTGAAAGGACCTTTGTTATACTGTTATTATTATTTTTCCTACATTCGAATTGATCAGAGTGTAGCGCAAAAAATATCTCCGGCTGTTGCGCTGGAAAAAAATCAATGTATATACATGCCTGAGTAATGGCGACGATCGACTGGCCTACGAGGACGAGGTAGAACCTGTTGGGCGCCACAGCGAAGGTCTTTATCCAGGCGCCCAAGCAGCTCAAGCAGCTTCCCGAGATCAAGGTTCTGCGTATACCTATGCGCTCCAGCATATAGGTGGCCGGAAAAATGAAGATTACGTAGTAGAACATGTACGACATCGCCGTACAGTCGACCGCGAACGACGATACGTTGTAGTACCTATATATATAATTGAGAACATATCAAACGAGAATCATACTTGCAAATACTTTCTGACTTGTTATTGTATAATAAAATGGGTAATCAAGATTGTCGAATCCGGAATATAGGCAATCAGAAAGGCAAATTTCAATTACCTAGTGGCGATATTCGAGATTATGGAGTACTCGATCCACTGGCCATTGATGGTAGTTGAATAGAGTATGAAGAGCGCGAGCATCAGCCAACGGCGCTTGTAAAGTTTGATGGGTCCGACGATCCCTCGTCCCTCAGCAGTAGCAGCAGTAACGCCGTCAGCTTCACCTCTGGCCGTCTTCTCGGTCTTCATTTTCGCGCTCCTCCTTCTCTTCCTTCTCGCCGGTGTCGTCAACCGGTCTCTCGAATTCGAAGCCGCGAGCGACGTTGGATCTACTCCGCTGCTGCTGCTGCTGGACGATTTTCCCCGGAAGACTCCAGACCATTATTTTCTCTTAACGGACTTCAGCAGAGCTCACTCGATTCAGGTTAACTAAAACGCTCGAGAATCTGCGTGGAAATTGTTAAAGAATGTGTGTTATATTTGCTCGCGTATCTCGAACTGGCGACGACACGCCACAGACGCAGCAGGTGTTTAAAGCCTGCGTAATCTTATCTGTCTCTCGTGTCTTTTTTTATAAAAGCTTTATGTACATAGTCTTTGAATTGCGTGGGCGATTGGAATTTTTCCTTGTTTTTAATTTTAAACAAAAGTTATACACGCGTGAATGTTTTGTGCGTCGGATATGAATTTCGCGTAGAAATATTGTAGTCGCGCAGATATTCTGTGGATCTCGGGAAGTGTGCCAAAAGAGTTTCTTTTATTCTTTATCTTGATGACGGCCGTATTAACAAGAAGCGCAATCTGTGCTCAAAAGCGTGGAATAAATTTTAATTGCCGGCTGTATTTGTAATTCGCCAAGATAAGTGTGACGCGATAATGAAGCTACATCTACTATTATTTGAGGGAAATTTTTCGATTAGCTTTTATTGCACCTTTGCTGCGTTTGCGTAATATTTACGGATTCCCATAACAATTATGGCGATCCACGGAAACGTTCCCATGAACCTATTGAAGAATCAATTTTTTCTCCAATCTCGAGAGTTTTCGAAATTTCAGTTTGTCATGAATTACGACGTCGCATCAGCGAGTCATCCCAGCAGCATCTTCGAGCACAGATAAGATTTACAATCGACTTTTCGAAGCACAAGCGACTGAATACTCGAACACTTCGGTTCGGTCTAGTTTTAACACGATCAACTCGACGCGTCGAAAGCGGAAATACAATTGGCTCGACCGAATCTAATAAGTGACCATGAGAGTGATCAAGTTCTCGGTGATCATTATTTTTATCGAGTGCGCGATTTACACTGCCGGCTTCAGTTACCCGCAATTGAAATTGCTGAATGTGGTGAGAAACTTTTTCTAAATAATTGCAAAATCAAAGCAGCATATTTCAGGGCGAAGAAATTAACAAATAATTTTTGTCAGGTTTTCAGACACGGCGATCGGGAGCCCAACGACGAAGTCGGCGGAGATTTGACGAACGTCGGTATCGTTATAAATAAGTGAACAAAGTGTACCTAATACTAAACAAATGAAATATTGCAGGTTGGCAGGTTGAGAGCCTATCGTCTAGGCGAAATACTTCGGGTTCGCTATGAGGACTTTTTGGGCGAGACGTACGAGCCTTCGAGATTATATGCGCGTAGTACTGAGTACGCCCGAGCCAAAATGAGTCTACAGCTACTATTGGCCGGACTCTTTACTCCTCGCGGACAACAGAGGTGGCACGAGAGCCTTGACTGGCAGCCGATACCCTTCAGCTATGCCGGACCGAACGAGGACGTTTTGCTTTTTCCAAAATTTTGCCCGAGGTAATTGATGAATAATACATTGTCGAGTCGTGAATGCGAAATTGTTTTAACGTAGCATAAATCATACAGTTTCCAGCGAGAGATGGAAAGAATCCTGTCCAGCCCGGAGTTCCAGAAACTACTGGATCCCTACCGCGAGATGATGAAAAATCTGACGATCTGGACGGGGAAAGAAATCAGGATCCCTAACCACATGTTCCTGCTTTATCACCAGCTCGCGGCGATGCAGTCCATGAATGAACCTTTGCCGGAATGGTCGAACGAATTTTTTCCCGACGGTCTGCTACTGAACGGGACATACTTGGAATACGACACCCTCAAGTATACCGAATGGATGAGACGAGTGAATGGAGGTAAGTTGTACGGCCAAGTCGATGAAGCGAGTTCAAAAGCATTAGAGGAGAGTGGGGCACTTTCGTAAACTTATAAGAAGATATCATTTATTATTTTATGGATTTCGAAAGTATTTATCGCAAAAAATAAGAAATCGAAAAAGTACGAAAACGCCATTCTTTCTCCATTTCTCATACTCGTCTATACAAAAGTGCCTCAGGTGAGATAAAATGTTCAGTGGCTTGTAACTCTGATAAATATTCCCGTTTTATTGTTGTGTTTCATAAAAGTATTCCATTTTGTACGTATTTTCCATTCTGCGTATGTAAAATTCCATCATTTATATAATATTTTTTCTATTATTACAAGTCGTATTAGAACAATACACAAAAGTTACACTTGTAACTTGAAAAAATCATAAACTATTTATTAAAATGGTGCATCAGTCGAGTTAGAGGGTTCGAAAATTGTTTTTTTTTTGTCTAATGTACTTTGGATTTTACTTTCAATACTGAAGGATTGTAGTGTCTTCTTCGCTACTGTCATTAGGTACACTCGTGCGTAAGATGGTGGACGACATGCTGAACCGGACGGACGAGGACTACCCGAGCAAACGCGATATTTATCTCTACAGCGGACACGAGTTGAACATCGTATCGATTCTACAGAGCCTGAAAATCTGGCAACCTCACATACCCGAATACTCGAGCGCAATTGTCATCGAGCTTCGCGAGGATCGTAAAAACTACTACGTCAAGGTAATTTTACACTTTGTATATAAAAAACGTCAGGTATACCGATACTAATATCGTCTTCACAAACAGGTGCTGTATCACAAAGGCATACCTCCGATCTTCAAGGAGATGCAGATACCCGGCTGTCCAAGCCTTTGTCCGTTGAATAAATTTATCGAGCTGTTGTCCGACAACCTCCCGGCCTACGACGAGATTATCTGCGACGAAAAACCTATTGGGTTCAAATGAAGACGCGTAGCTTCAGCAGCTGATGCGATTGTAGTGGATTTCTTTCGCGATATAGTCTTGAATGACAAACACGTGGAACTGACGTTTGAGTATAATGCAGTGATCCGATGGGTATGAGATGCTGGGACTGACTGGCGGTCAAGGCTTATGCAGGAAGAAGATAATAATGCTTAATGTAGCAAATCGCTCTCGTAATTCGCATGAGTGAGACGACGGTATGAATTTCACGTGGGACGATCATCATCTATAGAGAAACGGGGCTATTACTTTTCATTGCTTTATTCGCTTTAGTCTCTCCTTCTTTTTCGACCGAATCATTGACGCGCGACGAAATCGTTCAGTTAATATCCAAAGATGTAATGATAATTGTCAGCTATAATAGAAATACACAACTCTCGTACACTGCACTTCATCAATCGCGTCTCTTCTTTTCCAATAAAAGACACCAAATACTTGTTTAGTCAAACGGCAACGCACTGTTTGATCAGTTGCTCATTTCGAGGAGCTACGGCCAAAAGACAACTGCTCGCAGCAGAGCATATGTATATATATATGTATATATATTATGTATAATTATACACGAGCAGCGAGAGAGAGAGTTTACGCAATGGAAAAGAGAGGGCCGCCCGTATACAGAGCATCAGGGGGATTGAGATGAGATAATATCCGTCGCGAGCGTACCGGCAGCGAAATATTGAAGCAGAGCGCTCAGCGTCGTACAATTTCCTCCCGTAGCGCGCTCAGTATACAGCGCTACAATGCACAACGCCGGCAACAGCTCTCGATAAATTACATTCCAAGCACAGAGCTCCGCGGGCGACCGGCGACAGTCGGCGGTAATAACGACACCACCGCTTTGTGCTTGTGTATCTATATACAAATATACATGTATATAGATGTATATATGCCTCGTCGTCGCTGTGCAAGTGTATACATATATTGTACTGGAGTTTCGTGAGGATCGGCTATCGTTAATCGTTACGCCCGATTACGGGACGTTAAACCGCAGGCGAGGAGGATTGATCGACGCGCGCTGTATACCTACTGCACATGGGAAATTCGGGGACAAGAGCGATTCGTGAGGTGCAGGCCTACGTGCTGTATTCGGCCTCGGTACGATTATGGGCATATATGTATGTGCGCTTCGAATATTCAGAAACGTCGGATCCTTCCAATTAAATCTCGAGCGCGTGTGCGAGACGCTTATCAGCCGAGAGACATTCTAATTTTTCGACGCCACACATGCGCAGCTATCCCATCCGCAGAGAGTCTATATACATATAGGTACATCTATAGAGCGGAGCTGCTAGCAGTCAGCTCGCGTTATTTATTGCAAGACGCATGGCTCGTTCGCACTATCGGGGTCGCCTCTCCAGGAAATTCAGCCGTAGATCACCGAGAGCTACTCCTCCTCCTCCTCCTCCTCTACTCGTGCATCAGGCCTTTTCTTTTGCGACGAGACGCACGGCCCGTGACGCGACGCCGGATACCTCATCACCGTAGCAAACAAGTTTGCGTATATTACATAGGTTCTTTTAAATACTGCTCTATAACCGATATAAAATGTCCACCCCAGCAGTTCCGATCCTCTTTAAGCGTTTGATTATGCAGCCACCGGTATCTCGGCTTCGCGGGCGACTTTCCGACTAAATAGGCGAAAGTCACGCTACAACCAGACGAGATAAGAGCGAAAGCCGCCGGTGGCCGAGCAAGAAGAAAAAAAGAGATAAAAAAACGGTAAAACAAATGTACATTATTTAAAATGCGGCAAAGAAGCGCGCTGATCTTCAATCAAAAGGATTTTCAAAGATGCAGTAGATTCCAAAATTTATCCTCATCGCGCTTCTCAGCGAGTTGAAAGAGTAAAGCGCGACAGAAATAAGCAAAGAGGGATGAAAATCGGCGTGTCGAGATATATGTATTATAGATCTGCGCTCTTTCGGGCCGGATGAGCCGGAGCAGCCCGAAACACGTATATCATACTTCCTTTGGGGAGAAGCGAATCGATCGGAGCTTTTTCCATCCACCTGAAAGTCTTGCTTCTCGCCTATTCTCCGGAAACACGAATCCTCCGCTTGCCTTCCTCGTGATGTCACTGAAGCGGCTGCCGCCGTGGAAAGAGAGACGGCAGACACACGAGATTTTGCGATGCCGCTGAGATTTAGGATATATTCGCCCTCTCTCTCTCTCTCCAGTCTTTTCATTTGAAATAATATATGTATATACGCGACCATATCGCGGCTAACCGAACGTTAATATACTTTCAGATGAAAGAAAAAAAATCACGACTATTTGCAAGCAATCAGTCGACAAGCGCGCGAGGAATTCTCGTCGAGTTTTACACCCCCGCGCTCTGAAAAATGAATACTCTGCACGATTTCCATTGCAGAAGTGTTAGCCGAATTTTTGATGCAGTCGCGCGCGCGCTAATACTATTCGAAAAATCAATTCCCCGCAGTAATACGCTCGCAAGAGCTTTTATTCAGAGCGCGTTTCATATATATTCATAGAGCTAACTCGACTGCTGCTGCTGCTGCTGCTGCATCCTTGGGCCCTTTGGAAATTGGCGCGAGCGCAAAGTTGCCATCTGAAAATAGCATTAAAAAAGTCGCCGAATTTAGCTTGGAGCCACCAACGTTCTGCAGGTGATATATACATATAGCTATAAGGCTTTCTTCTACAGCTTTGTCGAGAAAAGAAAATTAACTTTTCTCCTTTCACGCTTGAATATTCATCGGCACGTGCTCGAGCCACTGCTGCATAGCATACATATATAGCGCTGGGGTTGTCCCCGCGCGCGCGCGCTCGCGCGCATTAATATTTATCGCGCGGGAAATTTGACTGTGTCCTGCAGGCTACAGCTGCAGCGACTTGCCAGAGAGAGAGAGAGAGAGAGAGAGAGAGAGAGAGAGAGAGAGAGAGAGAGAGAGAGAGAGAGAGAGCTTTGCAATTTTTGCAAAACCGCACGACGTTCTCACGCTATTAGTCGCCTCCTCTTGCGAACGTGAATTAGAAGTGCGAGCGCTGCTATATAATGGCTTTTAAGAGCTGTGTTACTAGAAGCTGGTGCATTCAAGTAAAGATTTTAAATTTTACGAGAGATGAACCGAATGCAATTACGTAAAATTTCAGCAATAAATTTCGTAAGGGACCGCAAAGGTTCTTTGAGACCGGAGCGATCGCCGCACGATCTTCTTTGAGGCGACGATTACAAAGGCCGGTTCGAAAATCCTTTGTTCGAAACCTTCTGTTTATTATACACGTCAATCTACTCCGGCTCGTCAAAGGCCCGCTTAATCCTAGACTCGATCCTCGGTGAAAAAATAAAAAAAAGTAATATATATATATATATATATATATAAAACCTGT
>UCOJ01001106.1:0-43772 GCA_900474305.1 Cecidostiba fungosa | reverse complement strand
GCGGCAAATTCTGAGTTGTGCTACTATTCGTTGGAACATCTGAATAGTGCTACTCTTCGTACGGACCAGCGATATAATACCAGCGTACACGCGACAACAAATTTTACACCCCTCGAACTAGACGAAAAATTGAAAACCTATAATGTTTGTAAGGTTAGAGGAAATGAAGATCCTAGCGGGCGAAACCCAAATAGCTAACAAAATTAAAACCTAGAAAAGGTACGACAAAAAGGTTAAACCTTATAAGGGTAAAGTAGGCGGATATGCGAGACTAATCAATGAACCCCGCCCTGTTGAAAATATATACGGATTAATGTGGATTCCATATGGATTTATGTGGATTCCATGTGGATATTCCATATGGATATCCGCATGGATGGATATTCATCTAGTTTTTTAAAAAGTTATGAGAATTAAAAATTTCTTATGCGCCTACTATGTATAGCTCATCTAACCATTATTGGAAGTACCATCAGGATGATAACACCAAAACTGGGGTTGTGAGCTCCAAAATCTTTATTTTTTTAACATTACAAAAAATATTAATTTCTATAAAATAATTCAAAAGTGAAAATTTTGGAGCTCACAACCCCAGTTTTGGTGTTATCATCTGGATGGTACTTCCATTAATGGTTAGATGAACTATGCATAACAGGCGCATAAGAAATTTTTAATTCTCTTAACTTTTTGAAAAACTAGATGGATATCCATCCATGCGGATATCCATATGGAATATCCACATGGAATCCACATAAATCCATGTGGAATCCACATGAATCCATATAGATTATCCACATGGAAAATCCATCTGGATATCCAGGTATATATTGTCAATAGGGCGAGTAACAAAATTTGACGCTTTTAGAAAAAAAACCATTAAAAATAGTCGAATTCTTAGGTAGGAAAAACGTTATTCTTAAATACCCAAATGGGAAACGTACGAAAAGACGTAGACAAATTAAAACCCGTAGAGGATAAGTCCGATAGTGGTGATTCAGATTCTCCTAACTAATCAATTATAATGTTACAGGATTAAAATCTTAAACATAATAATAATAATAATTAACCTACTCAACGTGAGTAGATGTGAACCCGTATACTAAGTAGAACCCCTAAAATCCAACCCCGGAATATATTTCGAGAAACTGAACGAAATACTAGTAAAGAGAGCGTCCTGGAAGCTCAATATCTACATCGATGTTGAAGACTTCATGCAGCTGCACAACAAAACAAGCTGATACAAGGAAGTATATGAGGTCTGCAAAACAAGGATAGAAGAAAGAAAATGCAGACACGCCCTAGCCATTGACTTATTACAAGTAAAGGAACAAGAATTAGCCAACATCCAAGAACTAATAAAGCAGACGGTATCAGGTTTAGAACACATCCAATAACCAACAGCGCGAAACCCGAAGAGCATCAGGACAAAAAGACTAGTACCATTAGGCATAATTAGTAGTATAAGCAGCAGTTTATTTGGACTAGTAACCAATGATGAAGTAGAAAATATAATCCAAAACATTGATCAAAGCAAAGTAATACATCTAATGGACCAAAATTCACACATAGTTTCAGCACAGTTTGAAGAACTATAGAACATTACGAGCAACCATCAAAACGTGCTACAAGGCTTTGAACAAGAACTAACAAAAACAATTAGGACTATATTACGAGAGAAAGATGAGATGAAACACCAAGTGGTATACACCAAACGACTAGAATCGACTTTGGTCCACGTCATAAAAAGCACCGAAAAACTCTTATATATATTAAAAAAATTAAAAAAAGTAAAAAATGCACCCAGAACTCATAAAACAGGATGTATTACACCAAGTAAACATGGATGTAAAGAGAGTGAATCAGGACTTGGAATTCCCAGTACCACCTGAACACATGAGAGCAGAAGAATTAACCAAAATATCGAAAATCGATGCCATTCACCAAAATGGACGAACGTTAGCCGTACTACATCTACCTTTAGTAGACGGCTTGTCCTATCAGCTGTATAAAATGCAACCAATTAACATACCACAAAACATGAAAAATAAAACGATTGGACAAGCGTTCATAAAACCATCTCACCAATACATCGCCATTAGTTATGATCACACCAGATACATAAAATTCAATGAAGATCAAAAGCAACTATGCATCTCAACCCACTATGTTAGTATATGTCCAATACCACACGTCCGCGATGAGTAAGAGACGGACACGTACAACGTTGGTCCGCAGCAGATAAATACGCGAACGGAAGCAATATATCCACCGAAACCAATTGGCATTCTATAGACTCACGTGACGCTACTATTGCTATCCGCGTCCACCTAAAGTCTTGCTCGCGGTAAACTCTTTTCAATAGAATTCGAATCAGTAACATAAGGCTCACGAGACAAAGGCTAGTTCTCGCGAATAAATAATTATTTGTAAAAACTCGCGCAGCCCGTATTAATACTAAATACGGTCTTTACACTATTTAACTTAAATAAAGTAGCACAAATGAAACATAAAATAGCAAGTAAGAGTAAAACATTACTAACAATAGCGCCTACGTTTAAAAATAAGTATAGATATAAACCACTAACAATAATGAATGTAATTAGTAATAAGTGAAAAAATTTAAATTCATAATAGGTAGGAAAGCACTAACGTAGAATAATAACGTAAAATAGGTACTGAGAGTACTAATATTATATTGCGCACAACCAAAGCGTACAAACACAAACAGAAGGAAAACGATAAAAAAAAGGAAACAAAGACAATCTCACTGATTGAACCAATCAGCTACCCAACCCAAAATAAAAATGTATCTTTGGGATACTAAGGCTTACATCTAAGATGTAGTCCAAAAAAAAAAAAAATAAAATAAATATATGGGATACCTGTACATGGGGTATAAACTTCAAAAGAAAGGAAAAAAAACCTTTGCCATTCAACAGAAAGCTTCCGACACTTGAGAATACACAGAAACACACGACAATTAATAACATCTCAAACCGCACCGTTTTTTTCCATTTCACCCTTTTTTTTCACCCACTCGTTTTGATCAGAAAAAAAATTTTCTTTGACATTTCGAATTAACCCATATTCAGAGTAACCACGACTTACTTCATTGCTATACCCTCATCGTACAGCTGACCCGTTCGTATAATTGTTTGTCGATGGCGACAAATGTCTTGAAGGAGGGGTGGATGTTAAGTGACGGAGCTCCCGGATTTAAAATGGCATATAATAAATGTAAAGAACAATCCAGAAGCTTCGACGTTTAACGCAACGGAGCGCAAAAGGAATGCGAGATATCAGTACGCTAAACTTAAACAATTTCTCCTCCTTCGGGTGAAACGCGCGTGCACAGCCGACGCTGAAGTTTGGCCGTTGACATTAGCTTGAGTCCATAAGGCCTAATAAGCTAGAGAGAGAGAAAGAGAGAGAGAGAGCGCGGTCAGGCTGAAGTTCGAAGACAGGAGAAGTAAGTACCCTGCGTGGGAGAAAACACGACGCTCTCTCATTATCCTCACCTCCCCCAAAATATTCATTCGAGTGTGTACCCGTCGAGAGTTAAGATGTTGGTTTTCATTGAATTTATTCTATTGAGTGTTTTGTATATGAGTCTATTCCTGTGTTTAGAGTCTAAGTTTTCAATCTTGAGTTGGAATATTCATTTTTGTCATTTCGGAGTTTTGTAAAACATTTATTTCGACGAGTTTCCATAAAAGAGAGCCAGGAATTTTTGAACTTTTTGGAGTTTATTCTTGCCTAATACAAGTAAACCACCTGGGTATCAAGGTTTTGTCTGTCTGGATTCTAGTCGTATTCCTATAAACAACCAAACTCGATTGTTATTCCCGAGAGTCACCGTCAATCGCAGCCCTTGGTTATCACCAAAAGAAGGTAAGCGTATTCAAATTTAGTTTTCCTTGAAGTTTTAATAATAATTAGCAATCTCGAGACGTGTCACCTCCTGTAGAGATCTAGACCTCCTAGATAATTTGCTTTGTTTAGTGGCTAGTCTAGCTTTCTCGATTTCTCCATAACAAAATTTTCTTTAGTATTGCATGATTTTAGTATTACTTTGGAATCCAGTCTTTCCTGGCAGTGTCTTTTGTTTTTGTTGAGTTTTTCTGTGTGTATTTCGATTCCTCTGTACAATACTGCATGTCTTTAATTATTCCGTTTATAATTTCATTTGGATCTTGTAAGTTTCGATATTTAGACCAGTCAATTTGCCTTGCCGTGTTTGTTTTCGTTTGTTTCCATTTTATTCTTGTTGATTTTTCTATTTTTTAACTCTAGGAATATTGGGAAATGATCTGTAATTGATACTTTTAGAGTTAATGCTTTTGTGGTGAGAAAGTCTGTTTTGACGAACATATTATCAATGCACGTTCCTGTTTCTTTATCAATATTTGAGGGTCTTGTTGTATTCGTGAAACTTGCAAGAAAACCTTTTTCCATTAGGTTATTGAGAAAATTTAGGCTTATGCTATTACATTCCTGTATATTAATGTTAAAATCTCCTATAATAATGTGATTTGATACTTTTTTTTGTTCTAAATATGTTTTGAGATTAAAATTAAATTCCGCGCAACTAAGGCTGTGTGATCTATATAGTGACTATATTTCCAGGATCTTATTATTTTCCAAAGTGATAACAGTATTTATTATTTTAAGTTTCTCAATAATAATTATTTCGTTTGAATGTGTTACATTATCACTGATAGACCACTAGTCCATCATTTTTATTAAAAACCCCATTATTATAATATATTTTATAACCAATGATTTTATAATACTGATAATGAATTAATTTCCATACCTCAGTACATACAATAACACACGGTTTAATCTTGAGGCTTTTAATTAGAATTTTTAATTTTTCAAAATTTAAATGTAGACTTCTAATATTTACATGCAAAATCAAATTATTATTTCTACTTATTTCTTTATTAAAAGACTCAAGATCACAATATATACGTTCTTGTCAATTCATATTATTTTGTATATCTTCTATGATATTTAATTTAGTATCCATTATCTTGATTCTGTCTCTTCATGACTTGTTGGGACTTCATGATTTGTAGAAAAAAACATTTCCAGAAGATCTTGTGATAATTTGTAACTTAACAAATAATTGACAATATTATTTTCTAACAAATATTTTGTTAGATTATACTAATTAGTTAATGAAATGAGGAATTCAATAAATCTTGTACGCACGGCATCGAACTTTTTACGAATAATTTGAGTGGTTTTGGGCTTCTTTGCTAGGTTTTTATTAGGCTTGGCAACTTATATGGTTTCAAACTGCTGAATTATGTTATTCTTAACACTTTCACTCCATATTTCATTACTAGCTCATCTAAAGTCGAGTCAACAGACAATGATACTGTCTCGTCAGATTGTATTTCATTATTAAAATTATCGTTGTCGACTAAGTCCAAGAGTTCGTCATTGGTTTAATCTTTATTTTTGATTTTAAAATGATTTTCTGATGAAACTGATGATTCATCGTCAGACTGAACTTCTTCGCCATTAATTATGCTGTTTTTAATAGTTTCAGCGCTTTTCAGTGTTCAAGATTTAATGATTTTATTTTTCTTTTTCTTTCTGTAATTAACTTCTAATTTCTCAATATAATCAATATGTGCATCTATTTGTTTTTTAACATCCGGCAAAGTATGTCGAGTTATACCTCTTAACGTTTAATAAATCGAACATATCATTGACAAAATGTAGAGGTTGGAGCAGCATGTTTAATAAAATCGTTATTCATACATTTCTCATCCTTTTCGAGTAGAGTCAAGGTTTTTGCAACGCCATTACTAAGCACTTGAGCAGCTAAAAAAACTTTCATTTTTTCATTCGTAAAATTCACATGCCTGTTTGATAGTTTGTTAGTAAGATATAATCTCTTCTTTACTTGTTTGGCGTGCAGTTTTTGTATAAAATACCAGTGTATATTGAAACAGGGGGTGATTTGAGAGGAATCAACTCGGATTCGCTTTCCCTCGATGAGGCGGAAAGACTCAACGCCTGGGGAAAACCCACGCTGTTCAATGCGGCACGCATCTCGTGCCGCTTAGTGAACTCCATGTTCGCGCGTGTGATACAACACCCGTATTCTCCTGTGCGGGACTAGCTGCTCAGCTCTGCGTAACAATTACTTGTTGTACGCCCGCGGAGGCGACGGTATTCGCGGGGCAGGAAAAAGGAACAGGAGACAGATTTTCCGGATAACAATCGAATGTACGAATTAGAGAACAAGAAGATGTTATCCTTTAATCGACTGTAAGGCGTGAAGTTACAACATAGACGCGGGTCACTCAAAGTGAGTAACCCGGCGCGACTAAGCTAGCGAAAGAAATTCGCACACGAGAAGGCCCACTCGATGTCCCTGCATGGAGTCGCAAAGCTGCGGCCGCTGCCTCGAACAGCCTAACAAAATCACAATCGATAAGTAAAGAACACAGCCCTACTTACACGTCGCTGTCGCAAGTCGTACGAGCGCTGTCAAAGCGCAGCCACACACACTCTCGATCGCCGACGAATATGATGTCCTCGTCGCCACACACATAAACGTATGCACGTAAAAACCCGAAAGTTTTTTCCGCAGGATCTTATCGCTATAAAATCGATGTACGCGCGTCAATAGCCGGAAGCAGTCTTTTCGAGGCTCCTTCGCATTTGAGCCTCGCGGCCTCCCGAAAAATCCCCCCGCCGCGCGCTACGCATACACATGCGCTCGCGATATTCGCGCGCGTGGGCTATAGAGCAGCGGTGCTCCGCAGGGGCGCTCACTCGTTACAATATACTGATTTTCATTATAAATAAAATTCCCTTTTGACTGGAAATGATTCCGCACTAGTTTAAGACAGTGGCACGCATCGTAGAACATGTATACTGCTTTGGACTTTGCCGCAGGATGATCAATAAATGGTTTAAAATTATGTTTATTCGAGTAATCTAA
The DNA here is from genome assembly GCA_900474305.1 of Cecidostiba fungosa. Lineage (NCBI taxonomy): Eukaryota > Metazoa > Arthropoda > Insecta > Hymenoptera > Pteromalidae > Cecidostiba > Cecidostiba fungosa. The sequence goes on along the minus strand of UCOJ01001106.1, from coordinate 36,805 downwards.
ATTTGCTCCTAATAATTCGCATGCTGTTCTATGCGTTCTATCACCATCAAACGTTAAACTTACATCAATTTTTTTTCGTGTAATTTTAACAGCAAATGCTTTATAAGAATAGATTTCTGTATGTCACTTAAAGAATTTTTTATTTACTAAAAAAAAAAATCTTGTATAAGTATAAGAAAATTTTTTTACAAAATATCGAATATCTTAAACATTGCTGTTGTACAAAAAATTATTATGTCGAAGTCTCACCATAACATTTAGATTAAATAAAATATCACATCAGAGATCAAAAACATCTCTCTCGTCATAAGTATAATCAGTCAGTAGCTATAGCATAAGCCCAAGTATGTATAGAGTATGCGTGAACGAACAAACCCGAAGATACACGAGCTCACCTATTCACACACACATATATGTGGTTTAAAATTAATTAAAATTAAACTCATATCTGATTCCATAAGAATCTTTAAAAAATATGTTGTATTCAACTATAAAACCTAGCTCACAGAATTTTCTTCATCTACGCTTCAAAAATAAAATTTAAATATATAGAATAATTGATGTAATTATTTTGGTTTAATTTTTTTAACTGTATATATAAGAGATGCGTTATTGTAATGTTTTACCAAGGAACAATGAACCATGTAATTGTTTGACAATCTTTGTATTAACGGAAATTCCTTGTTCAAAAAATCACTTGTTCTTGTTTTAATTTTAAAAACCTGTACGTGTTTGTAAGGAACAAATTAATAAATTTTTTATATACAAATAATATTTTGAATACACCTTCCTCTATATATCCCATATAAATTGTGAAAAAAAACGTTAACTAATTAGAAAATTTTCAAAACGTAGGTATTTGAGATATACCAATAAATCTACTGTAATCACTACAAATTTTGTAATCGAAGGATCAACACTTTATTTCTTTGGTGTAAATTTATTATTTGATTTGTATTATATGTAAGTATAATAATTCTGAATGAAAGTCTAACATGATTTGAACTTGACTTTATAAAAATAACCTGATCATGTATTTTTTTATATTTTATTTTAATTTTATTGTATTCTAAGAATTCAGTTTATTTTTGTCCGTGTATTGTTAGCTTCAAAAGCGCCACATCGTAAACTTTTTCTAAACTCTTGACAATTGATTATTTTATTCATTATTTCAAAAAGTTGAAAATTCCTATCGATTCACGAGTAAATTAAAGAAAAATATTAATTTAAATAAGTCAACCAGTACCTATCCTATAGGCAGTATTTTGTCCAGTTGGTTCACTCAAGGGGGCGCTTTATTGTACTACAAAAATATGTATTATGAATTCAGCCTAAAGACAGGGTTAACCTATGGTTCATAACTCGCCGGACACCAAAAGATTTTCAAAGTTTCAGTTTTACAAATTGGTTCTTAGTAATTAAAATAGCCTGTAGATTATGTTAAGTTGAACTTTATTGCAAGTGTACTCAACAAGTACTCAAACAGTCATCAGACTTTGTATAAATGATGTAAATCAAAAAATAAACTAACCTAATATTTAGGTTAAGTTTTGCAAATAATTTTATATTTGTATGCAAATATGAATTGTCAAGTAAGATTGCTTATTTATAACAAAGCGTTCATTTATGATGACATCGTTGTTTCATCAGATTTTGTACATAAATATAAACAAGATTGTACAAATGAACAAATTAAACTTCAAGAATCACGTCTCGATGATGATCTTGTACAACGAAAAACCAATTTCCATCTCATCTTTTTACGTAAACGTGGATTAAATGCCTACTTAGTTTCAGTTTATACATATACTATGCATCGGTCCAATGTTTATAGAAAATCTGCAGTTAATTTACTTCTACACTTTTTGAAAGCAAATACTACTGTACTAAACTTAACAAATTCTGTGATTCTTATTAAACTACGGACTCCAAAATACCAATATCTTGATTATGGATGGTTAGCAAAAATAATATATAATTGTGCTTTCGATTGAACAATAGAAATTTGTAAAATTTATATTTTTAAATAGGAATGAAAGAATAACACAGATGGTTATGGAGAGGCAAGAGATAGATCATGCCATGTCATGGTTATCAACGCTAGGAGGAGCCTTTTCAGCATTAGGAGATAGATTTGACCGCTGCGTAAGTTTATTTTTGCATCATCTTTGAACTGTAATAATATGTTTAATACACATGTACAAAAAAAATTAATTTTTTTACAGGCCCAAGTAGCAGGAAAAATATCAGTACAGCAGTTTAAGTTGTCGGTACGATTAGGTGATCCACAATTGGTAGCTCGGTGTAAACTTTATGCAGCCCTAAGTTTACTGCAACGAGGATATTTTAAAGTAACTAGACATATGGTGGAAGACATATATAAATTTGCTATTGCTGATAAAGATATAAGATTACAAAAGATGTGTCTAGGTGTCTGGGCAAAACTGAAGTATTGTTATAGTCAAAGAAAAATAACGAAGAGGCAGTCATCAAGATACATATCGACGAAATGAAAAGTAAATTGTAATAATGAAAGTAGGATGGAATTTTGTAAATAAATTATATTTTTTCAAAGTATAGTCTTTTTATTTAATTTTCTTTATCTTTTAGAAGCTTATAATACTTTTACAAGTTGTAGTGAAATAAACATTCTGACGTAATTCATCAATAAATTTTAGTAGCATAATTATTAAATTTAATTCACAAAAGTTGAAAATGCACCATAGATGTGGCTGATGATTTTTAATTCATCAGTTTGAAATCGCAGATAATTTCACCATGTATCTCATTTTTTCATTTACACAAGTATTCACACAAATGACAATTTTCATAATAATCGGATTGTTATATGTCGTTATTTTATTGTTTGTGGTAGGAATTTTAACCTTGATCGTGTCATAACTCTCTGGGCTTTAAGTACCAATTTCGAAGTATAAAATCTACAAAAAATTTAACTTATGTATGGATTAGCTTATTTTTTCTCGTATTATTATTTCTTTTTTTCAGTTATAAAAGATTTTCGATACATTTACATTTATTAGTTCATTAAATTATCACTGAGCGAGTGTGCCCATTGGATCCCAAGCAGGTAAGACGATTGGATCTTGTTTGAAAACATCAAGCACATCAGCTGGCACGAGCTTCTTGTCAATTACCGCTTCAAAGACGAACTCATTGAACCATTCGGATGTTAGAACAAGATAGCCCTTGTCCCCGCGGTCTTCTCCCCATGAGTTCTCAACACGGAATTTAGATATGTTGCCCTCCTTCTGTAAGAAAAAAAAGAAACGCGTTACATTATAGACAAATCTAGACGGTAACATAGTGATCAAGAAATTTTTACAAAAAAGTCACTTACATCATAAGAAACAGCAGTGAAGACCATGGCGTGCGTCATAGAGGACTCGCCGTAGAGCAGTCTATCGGCCTTGGAGAGCCCAACCTGAATGTCGGTGCCGAACATGAGCTTGTAATCGTGAGCCTTGATATCCTCAATACCAGCTTTGCTGCTGAATCTTTTGGAGACTTCACAGCCAAACCAAACGGGCTCGTTGTTCTTGATGCTCTCGGCGCAGAGTTTCATCAGGAGCTTTGGCGGTTGATTGTTGTAAATAGTCGGCCTACCGCCCACAACGTTGCCAAGACAGTCGACCGTGTAGATCTTACCGAAGGGGTTGGTGGTACGAGGGTCCGTTACCAAGCAGACCTTGTCGTTGACGTCGAAGTACGGCTTGACGTACTTCTCGTAAAACTCGGGTCCGGTGATCGGTCCCACGCTCTGGTAGTTCTTCGACTTGTCATAGTACTCCCAGGTGAAAGTTTCTGGCGGTATTCCCAGGCAGATGCCCACTATCCGATAGACTACAGCCATCTGCTCGAGGATACGCTCGTAGATCTGCGCGTAGATGAAAAATAGTTAGTTTACAAGAATCAAAAATCAACTCCAAAAAAGCTTTGTCAAAAACACAATGTGCTTCAAGGAGAAAAAAAAAACAGTAAGAAACAATCTACGAGACCTCCTCATCGGTGGCTTTCTTGTCGACGAGGGTACGCAGAGCCTGAGCGTACTCACGCAGCTTGCTCTTGAGTAGCGCGTTCAGTCTGCTCGAGTTCTCACAGCAGAAGGACTCTGGGTAGCAGATCTTGGGCATGACGCCGTAGCGGTTGATCAAGTTCAACACCATGTCCCACTGTCCGCCGTCAGGAATCGGATCCTGCAGCAGGAAGTTCACCGTTCGGCTGTCCAGGGCATCGCCGCGCTTGGCCGTCTTCACGATGTTGTGGAGGAAGTAGTTGCTTCGCTCGATCTGCGGACGAACGATTTCATTAGCTTTCTCTGCTGTGACTGAATTTGTTGTCTAAATAGAAAAATAAAAACAAGAGATATATACCTTATCCCAGAAGAAGAGGTAGTTTTGGCTGAACTCAAACTCCTCGAGATTGTGCTGCTTGATGAAGGGGACACGAATGACGTTGAGGGTTGCGAAGAGCCAGCAGCGGCCGCTGCTTTTCTGGTTGGTGACCGGCTTTCCCTCGGTCTCGATCTTGTGCTGGTACACATGGTTCGTCGATTCGACGGTCTTACGCGAAATGCAAGCTTCAAGCGGATCCAGCCGCGAGCAGACGTTCTGGGCCTGCAAGTTGCGTGGCTCGGAGTAGAACTTGTTCCTTATCTGGCTGAGGATGTCCTTGGTCAAAACGCCCGCTGCTTCTTGCGCAAAAACAAATTATTCAGGCTTTTATTACAGTTAAAACAATACAAGTGCATTCGGTTATATTAAAATCAATTCTCAGACGCGGTGACACTGATGCTGAATTGAAATTGAATCTCTCTTTGCTTATCATCAGGCGTCGCGTTCAATGGATGAATCGAGCATTCAAGTGTAGCGTTGCAGATGTAGATACGAGCAACGATTTTAAACATCGCAATATAAGATTACAAAAAAAAATACATCGCCGGAATTCCGCTTACCCATGACTTGCGAATATTTTGTATATTATATTGTAGAATATAACTACGTCCGAATTCCGGAGTGTTAACGAACTGTCACGTTATCGGTGTGCACAGTCGCCTTATATGTATATGCGCCTCGCGGAATTATTTTGCCGGCTCGACAAACTCGATATCGCTTTCTCGATGGTAAACTCGGTTCCGCAACCGATCGCGACCACTTTAAACCTGTGTACATACATGTATATACACATAGCTATATATATATACATACTGCAGCCAAAGAACCGCGAAGAAAAATATCGCGCAGAGGATGTATATAACGCAGCCGTGCTATATAGGCGGTTGTGGGCTGCGGCTTGTCGTAAAGCATTTCTTTTTTCGCCGCGAGTTCATTGTTCTGGGCCCGGCCGAGTGACACGTAAATCAAGCTTTGCACGCGCGCGCGCGCGCACCACTAGAGAGCGAAAGCAGAAAAACATAAAATGCACGAGTTTTATTATTATAGGTATATATGCGTTGTGTGCCGCTGAGACACGAGTCGAGACAAAGAGAACTTTTGTGCCACTGAGCGGACGCTTTCAAAAAGGATATTAAAATTGATGGACAAAGCGTACAAAGTTATCTCACTGAATCATGCCTTTTATCGCGACAGACGGGGCGTTCACTAATTGCATCGGTTTTTGCATGCACGCGCGCTGCGATTTGGACGATGAAAAAATGAAGTTGCAGCGAGAGAACGAGCGATAACACTGTAAGTACCGGGGAAACCCCGGTTATTTTTAGCTTATATTGTTTGGAGTGTATTATTTTCGTGATGGACCTTTTCTTTTTTAAATTCATTTTTTTTTTCTCTCAGACTAGATCATTTTTTCTTTTTCTTTTTTTTAGCAACAATTTCCAATGGGAGAGCGGTTGCCAGCTGACTTGTTTACATTGAAATTCTGTCACCAACAAGCTCTCGTTATATTGATTCGAAATCGATTAGATAAAGCCGCAAAGCAAAATTCTTCCTCGTAAGCAGCTTGTGCCCACGCGAACTCGGTGAAATCCGTCCATTTTCTATATATGCTAAAGCGACTTTATAACTTCCCCTACCGAATTCGCAAAGCTGGCTCTCACGATGGAGCATATATCGCCGTAGTTGAAGCAGCAGAAAAACGATAAAAATACAGGTTCAAGAAGAAGAGAGATGCACATAAGACTCACGCATACACACAAATGCATACACACACGACGCAAAGCAACGCCTACAACTGATGGATATACACAAGCATATATTCGCAAAGTGTCGAAGCTCGCGAGAAAGTGGCCGACGCATATACACAAAGCTGTAATAACACGAACACGTAGTCAGGGAACATTCCTCGAGCGAGACTCGAAATTCCAAATAGCGCCGACGCCTCGGTAGATTTAAAATCTAACGCGATCCGCTGTAAACGGGAAATTCACCGCTGCTCGTGCCACTGATCTATATACGTATGTATGTGCATACATGGCGACATGTTCCCGGCGACTTTTTCCTGCAGCGATCCAGGAAAAAAAAGCTCTTGCAAGATATTTAAAAAAATATATAGGGAAACGGCGAAGAATCGGCCTGTTTACTTACTGGCAGCCATAATTGCGTCGGTGGGATGAGAGGAGCGAAGAAATACACAAGACGAGAGCGTCGAGTCCGCCGAGAGGTTTACAGAAACGCACAGCTCGAGCCGGGACAAACAGACGCACTAATACACGGCTGCTGCTGCTGCTGCTACTGCTGCTGTCGGCAACGCGAAGAAAGAGAAAGTCACTGGGAACAACAAAGATGCCGGCTCCGGCCGGAATATTGCCTATATGCCTACAACACGGTGTGCAGTCTGGTGGAGTGTTTTTCGCTGAGGCCAGTGACATCTTGCGACCGGCAAGCGAACGCCGAGGCGTCGCCGGCCGCTGCTGGAGCAGCTGAACTTCCTGCGGATGCGGGGGTGGGAGACCGGGGATGTGTGCATCGTGTTGGCATCAGGTTGTCAAGACATACTGATGTTCGAATTTTCATAAGTAGTTTGTAGTTTTATCTCATGCTTGAATGCTTTTCGAACGGCTTTGATTCAATGCTTAGTTATTAATGACAATTCGTTTTCCTATACTATATAGCAGAGAGTCTTAATTGCAAAAATATTGTTTTTTAATTCCGACTAGAGCGAAAAAATTCCCTACAGCCGAGCCAGACTGATAAAAGTTTCGGAGTGCCTATTCAACGATTATTACAAACCCAACAAAAATTTTAAAAATTATTACATGTTGTAACTCTTAGAATATATTTATTTTATATGTATTTAAATCACAATATATAATATATTTTCGTAACAATTCGGATACAGAAAACGCAAGGTTTATCTTATATACGTTTGTTGGATATAATTTCATCAAAGTTTATTGTTCCATTTACGAAATTGACTACTCCTTATTTTTAAAGTCTTTAGAAAAAAAAGAGTTTTACTATCGAAATTACATGCCATTACCATATAAATCCGTTTATCTTTTCAAATTTTACGTCGAACTTTTAAAAGAAATATGGCATATAGGACGTTATCGTTTTCGACGGTTTAAGCTATTGTTTTAAAGAGTTTCATACTGTAAAAAATTGATTTATTTACAATCTCGTCAATATTGCATACTAAATCACGGTGTTCATTATATTTTACTTTACCTATAGTTTCTTTGGTATTTAATAAGTTTTGCATAAAATTTAATGAACACTATTTATATTTGAATCTAACAACTTATATTTGTAAAGTTTACAGAATTACAATGTACACTACGATATACTTTCTCATCACTAAATATCTATAAAGTTATATACAAAGTTAAATAATAGTGGTGATGGCGCTTAATTTATTATACTGAGATAGATGTCATTTTCCAGTTAGTTATAAATGTTAACGTTTTAACATTTATTATACTTTAAATCTTAGCCTAAATAAGTTTTCACTCGTCGTAAATCATGTTTCACGTGTTTGCGTTAGGAGTCGTGGGTTCGTCTGCTTTCGATTCTAAAGAAAAAGGCGGGATTCGACAATCAAAGGCATAGCCATCTTCTCTTTCCATTCTAAATGTTCCCCTGTGAATGACAAGTAAATTTTACTTGTTGTATTTATAAATACAAACAGGTTTTTAAAAAATTGAACATTTAACAACATACCACATGTGCCCACTAGGAGCTTGTAGACTAACGTGACTGCTGTACTGGAAGGCTGGCAAAGTTTTTGAAAGTACTGGTTCCTGGCCAACAACACCTCGTCCTCTTACTGTTTCTAGTGTGCCTGATAAGCTGAATATTCTCCAATGCCTTTCTCTCAATTGTACACTTAAATCGCCAAGATTTTCTAGCCTAATGCAATAGCGCCACTGAAATAATTAAATTATTTTACTCAAAAATCAAATGGACATGAACTTTTTTTATTTTTCAGAAAATTCAACATATTATTCACTTACCCAATATACTGATGTAGTCTGACTTTCCCTACATCCCATATAAAACGGGATAACAGTGACCCTTATGTTTTCTGTCGTTTCTTTATGAACATCTGAGAGCTCTAGCCAGGGATGATTTTTCTTTTGCCATGCTCGTAGTGTTTCTTGTGCTGCAAATGGGGGGTCTCTATCTGAATTATAGGAGAGAAATTTATCAAATAACTCATGCTGTAAGGCTGGTTTTTCATTGGTTGTGTATGGTAAAATATCCTCGTGTGCAACATAATCTAGTCCAGGTATGGCATAAAGACTTCTACTGCTTTCATGATTTCCAAGAAAGGTTACAGCTTCTGTTTGTGCCCTCTGAAATAATATGTACAATAATAATGAGAACAGATAAAGTATATCAATTTTGAATGTCTGGACTTTGATAGTAAAATAAACAAACATTAAATCAGTAGCAATTCTTATTTATCACAATCTTAAATGATAAATTTCATTCATAAGTAAAATAAATTATAGATAACATAACTTGATAGAATGTATAAAGTCCAAGTTACTCACAATATAAGGACAATCTCTCTGGTCAATTAAAACTTGATAAAAAGTGTGTGTTCGCCCCTTCACTTCTTTTCCAACTCCATTGAAATTCCCATCTTCAGTGCTAAAAATAGAAGTACATGTTATCTTTTATCTAAAAATAAATATATTTAAATAGAATAGCAATTGTTGTACTATCTGATGGGAGTATATTTCCATGCCCACATCAGAAAAAATCAATAAGCTACTTGACAGTGTTGGTGATGCAAGTGTAAAAATCAATAGAATAACAAGTTAAATAATACCTTCTTTTTTTAACTGTTTGAGATAGTATTTATTAATAAAGGACTTTGGCAAACGTCTAAAAAACGTTTTCCAACTCACCCTTCGCGTCTGTTGGGCAAATCTCTGTCATAAACTCTAGCCAGCCATGGAAAAAGAATGACTCCCCTGTAGCCAAAGACCCTGTGCAATATCAGCTGTCCAGTTTCGTATTTGCCCTGCAATTTCGGAGCTTCCAATTTTCCGACTTCTGCCAATCTGCAAGAAAATATCATCATTGACGAAACGTTGAAATTCGTTTGATCCACGGCCGTCTCGTGACATTTGGCTATTGCGTTTTTTTCTCGCCCACAGTACGGAGTCCCGAGGTTATGTTTCACCCATTTACGTAATGGCAATAAACGATACCTGATGTACTTGGCGACTTGCACGCTGAAAATTTTGTTCGTTACGTCGAGCAGGGTCTTCCTCAGCCGGTTACCGAGAACGACGCGTGACAGTTCCATACTCGAGGCGCGATTGATTCAGGTGTATAAATCCGAAGAGAGGAGAGAATCAAAAACCTCCGGCTAGTCACCGGCCATGTTTTGGCAATAGCGCAGCGCGAGCGCACCAGTGACTTGAAGTCTGCTGCTGCTGCTGCTGCTTTTCTACAACGCCTGATGCAGAGAGCTTCTCGCGGCTTGAAAAAAAGAACTAATTTTAAATGCCGCTCCCCGCACGCATATAGAGACGTTGCGCTTTTTCTATTGCGTCGTAGAAATATTCATCTCCTTTTAGCGAGCTTTAAAATAGTTCAGAATGAAAAATACTCATGCAATAGTAGCTATATGTATTTACCTATAGATAAACAGATTATAAATATATGCGGCGTCTTGCTGGTGAAAGGATGTCATTAGATCTCTTATACTCTGAATACGTTAATTCGAAAATTTCACAATATTTTGTAGATTACGTAGTGAGTTTAAAGTTACAAGGTGTTCGTAATTACCAACCCAGTACTCAAAACTTACAGTTTATAGCATATTATTTCAATCTAACAGTGTTGTCTCTATTATAACCGTCACTACAAGTGTTATATATAGAAAAGAGTAGAACACCTCATACATAGATAATATGCAATGCTCAGACCACCCACCAACGAAGATACAAAGTCGTAAATGATAAAATGTCATAAATCGATAACCGAAAAAGTGAACAATGGATAAAAATCAAAGCGTGCGATTATACCTATCTGCGGGAATTAAATCTACATAATGTTTATCCATACAAATATTATAAGGCAAACATTACTAAAATTAGTAACACGTGCGAGATATTGGATATAAACGCGCTATAAATGCAACGCAGTCATAGTTAAATATATTAGCGTTAATAAAAAAAATATACGTACACGTATTAGTAGAAAAATAGACGCAGCGAGAAAGAGACTGAAAGCGTTAGTGAAATAGAAAGGCAGATAACGCAAGAAAGAAAAACAGTGCCATATGACTGTGCCTATCATACATATACATATACATACCTATAGGTATACAGAATAGAGTAGTAGTGGAGTAAGTATATATTGTTAGGGAAGGGGAGGGGAAGTAAACTGTGCGCGCGAGAAGACAGACAGCGACAGTAGCGGGAAGCGCAAGAGAGAGAACGAATCTAACGAGAAAAAAATAGGTACGTCTGCTACTCGTGTCTCGTGTAGCAGCAGCAGCTTGGCTGGCGGCAGTGAAGTCGTCGGTCCGTCGGTCGGTCGGTCGGTCGACCCTCTCAAATTAGTGGTGCGGAAGATATGTGACAGGTGCATCCACGACGCGCGCGTGTGTGTCAGCTGTGCCGTGTGTTTGTTCGTCCCATTCGACAGCAGCTCATCATCCCTTGGTCATTCAGTTGCACCTTCGCATAAGTATAGGAGCGAAGCATCGCGTGTCTTTGTTGCTATACCTATATAGAGTGTATGTACAACGAGTCGTGCGACCAAAACTGCCATCGTGTCCAGGATGATGACTGCTCGTCGTGACCTCGCCGACCTTCGTTGAAAGTGAGAGAATCACACACACACACTAATAATAACTGAAAGTTATGACAAAGAGGGAAATGGCGAAAGACGATGGTGACGATCTTCTGCCTGACAAAGATGCTGCCAAGGGTTTCTACGCCAAGTACGAGCCCAAAGAGATCCTCGGCAGGTAACTATATACACACTCCGCGCCAAACATCGGGGCCTTTGTTGAGCGTTCCTCTCTTTGTTTATATTATGCGCTTTTCCTATACGGCACTTACTCGGTGCTTGTGTTGCTCCGTGTTCGGGAATCGGAGCAGAGAGAATTGCATCGGAGTAAAGACACGCGGGTGTGTTGATATTTTTCACTCTCGAGCGGATTCGAGCTAACCTCTAAATTATGTAATTTTCGCTCTCGGCCGAAATTATATCGAAAACATTGGTACCTATAGAGGCGATGACAATGTGTGTGGACGTTTCATAATATAACGAGGACCAACAAGCTTTTTATAGACTTGCTTAGCTACTATCCTGATGCGATGAGATTTAATTTGACAAGATTATTGGTCGGGCGTGCGTATATATATACTATATATAAGTAGATCATCTTTATCACGCTTCGATGGCTCGATGAGCTAGCGCATGGATCGCCATTATCAAGGGACTGCATTCTTGTGTTCTGCATACTTAGTATAGGTATATAGGCGACTTACATGCTGTACACATTGATGTTATCTCTAATACTTATAATGCATATAACAATCAACGTAGATAGTATAACATTATAGAGAATCCCATTTGAAGCTATGAAATTAATTTCGTGTCAAGTCGTTAAATTTCCTTTTTTTCGTATTTCGAGATTTTTTTATATCTATGAAATCCTATTTTTAATTGTCTCAAGATCATTGAAATTGATTTTTTCACAAAATTTCTTAACTGATTATTGCTGCTGAATGAAAAATTGATAAACGTGAAGTGTAAGCATTAGTGTATTGTTCTAGCCATGCATTGCAAATTTTTATTTTACCATTTCGGATTTATCTATAACTATATACTTATAAGAGAACCAGAATTGTCAAATTAATTTTTTATGCCGAAATTAATAATAACAGTTTAAAAATAAATTTCCTTTGATAATATAAACAAATAGCAAAAAAGACAACGATCATGCAAACAAAGAAACACAACGAATAAATTGTAGAGTCAGCAAAAGCAACGCAATGTTTGTATTTCTTCTCATAAGTCTAATGGTTCTGCCATGACGTGCGCGCCGCACGCACGTGCATTTAAGCACGTGACTTTTTATTTTTTTTCTATTTTTATTTTATTAAAATACTTAAAAAGCAATTCTTAATAAAAAAAGGGTCAATTCATATCCGTAGATTAAATTAAAGGTCTATATTAAATTCTTCATTGGACCCCTAGACACTGCCTTAAAATGTTCCTTAAATTATTATTAAATTAAATTTTGTATTTGAAGATGTAAAAGAATGAAAACAAAGTAGTAAATGCAGTTTTATACAATGTATCAAAAGATAAAAAATTGCTGTGTAACTGTTTGATTGCAATTATACACGACTAATTCTGGGAAGTCAGTTTTGTAAACCATTATGTTTTTCAGAGGTATCTCTTCTACTGTACGACGATGTATAGAAAAGGAAACTGGCATAGAGTACGCAGCAAAAATTATAGACATAAGCTGCGAGCCACACGATGGTGTGGATTCTCATACGATGAAGGATGCTACAATGCAAGAAGTTCAAATCCTACGTAGGGTGGCGGGCCATCCATACATCAGTAAGTTTTTTCCATTCTAATCAAATAAACTATTTTTTTTTTGTTAAGTGATTAAGATTTTCGATTTAATAACATATGTTATTGCCAACAGTTGAACTACATGATGTATTTGAATCTAACACATTTATCTTTTTGATATTTGAGTTATGTAAAAATGGAGAGCTCTTTGATTACTTGACGTCTGTTGTTACGCTTTCGGAAAAGAAGACTCGCTACATCATGAGGCAGGTTTTTGAAGGAGTACAACATGTTCATAATCAAGGAATTGTCCATAGAGATTTAAAACCAGAAAATATCTTACTTGATGACAATCTTAATGTGAAAATCACAGATTTTGGTTTTGCTAGGTTTTTGAAACCAGGAGAAAAGCTTTATGGTCAGTAAAGAAAGTTTTAATTCTTGTGTATTGGTCATTTTTATTTAATATCATCAACTGACATTATTGTTATTTCAGATCTTTGTGGTACTCCTGGTTATTTAGCACCTGAAGTTTTGAAGTGCAACATGTTTGAGAAATCGGATGGTTATAGTGCTGAAGTAGACGTGTATGTTAAATTTAAAAACTTTCTTAATTTTAAATATTTGAATTTCATTCGAATTCTTTTTTTAGATGGGCTTGTGGTGTTATCATGTTTACATTACTCGTTGGGTGTCCACCTTTTTGGCATCGTAAACAGATGGTAATGCTTAGGAATATAATGGAAGGAAAATATTCGTTTACCTCTCCAGAATGGGCTGATATAACAGGTGAAATATTAAAAAAAAATTAAATATTTTTATTTTATATTAGCGGCTCCAAAAGTTCATTTTATAAGATCCTAACTCACGATCAATGCAATGAGATCCTAACTCAGCGACCTGTTTAAGAAGATCCTGATTCAAAAGTGAATTCAACATAATTCTAACTCAGCTGTCAGTTATAAAATTTAAGTTGAAATACGATCTTATAGAATGAATTTTTGAGATAGGATTAGGTGGATAGGAGCCGTCGATACTCACATTCATGTTTTTTTATTCGTGTAGAGGCACCTAAGGATTTAATTAGTAAGTTGTTGGTTGTGGATCCAACGAAAAGAATTTCTATAAAAGAAGCATTAGAACATTCATTTTTCCATACAGTGGTGAGTATCACATATCTACTTTTACTTTTGTAAGTTTGCTTTAATGGGAGTATTAGGTGATTTGTATTATATATTTTTCTAATATTATACAGTGTAGTTTTTTGTAACCAACGTTGTATTTACTCATAAATTAGATAGTAACATTTCATTTGGTTGTAATAAAAGGATTATAAAAGTACGCATGTTACTATCTAGTTTCATCTAAAGTTTGCTTTTTTTATTCTTTATTATTGCAAAAATATAAATTTTGTATAATTTAAATTCTTCAAGTTATGACATGTATTTGCTATTTCATTCACTCATGCACCTAAGTAAAGGGTCTAAAATAAATCTAATTTTCAATTACTTTAAACAGTTCAATAAAAATATAGACTTTCATAAAGTACACTTTTTAAGTATTAGTCATAAACACAAAATATCACCAAGAAAATATCCACAGATCATGTAACGTTTAATATTACAGCTCTGGGATCAGGATATCGCTCCTCTAAAGCGTTCACTCTCTACTAATTCACGACGACTCAGTCGAATATCTCAATTAGCTTTGGTAACCTGCTATCCTTTTTATTTCACAAATGACTCAAGATGTTTTTATTTGTTTTATTTCTCACTTAAAAGTATCTAATCTAACTAACTAACTCGGTTTATAAGGGATATAAATAGTATATTTTTAAACACAAGTAAAATTTATTAACGAATTAATTACGTTCATATTAATATTTACAACGATAACTGTAATTCATTACTCTTATAATAACAACAAAATAGAAAAATGCATGTATTAACAAAAAAACTTATTAACTAATTTCAAAGTTACAACTACATGAACTCCATCATGCATGGCTGAATGTATTGGAGTGTTTAAATCATCTCTGTACAGTTTACTAAAATGCATCTCTATGTGTTGGTGTGTTTGTTTAAGGTATATACGTTTCTGTACTAACACCTTTCAGCATGCCTTCCAATAATTACAAGAGTATCTTTAAGAATGCAATAAATACAACAATTCATCATTCTGGATTAAAAAGATTTAGAAATGAAGAATGCCCCATTTTGTTTTAGCCGGATATTGCAGCTGAATTTGTTTTCTAAAATACTGTTTTCTTTGGAACATGTATTTTTCTAATGTTTTTACGAAAATCCTTAATGGAGCGATTTTTACTTCTATCGCGAAACGGAGCATTTTTCTCGGTGAACACGAAATGGGGCATTTTCTCGACGAATACGAAATGGGGGGTTTTAATCAAGAACGACGAATTATAAGTTAAATATGTAAACTAATAAGTGGCCAACATACTTTTTATATAGATATACTGGCCATGTTATATCGACCTGCTTCTTTGCTCCTAAATTTAAAAAACCGGCTGAATTTCTATAGCGTTAGGAAAATTCCTACTTATAGATTTTGATGTAGTTTTTGCGCTGAAGCAAGGTGGATAGTGATCGTTGACGGGATCCTGGGGAAAAAAATATTTAAAAGTACGGTTCTTTTAACCTGTCAACAGCTCAGTAAAAATAATTGATAGATCGGATCTAACCCGAAACGCTTATGTAGCTTGTTATTATATCGGATCTAAACCAAAAACGCGTATGTTGCTTACGCATCATTTCCGCTATCGGGGTTATAATTGACTATGCGTGAGAACTTCCTTCTTATTTATAGTTTTCTGACTTTTCACACATAAAAAGTAGGAAAAAAACGGTACATAATACCATTTTATTATCAAACCAGGATCCCGTCGACGATCAATATACCTACGCCTCGCTTACGTGCAAAGACGACATCAAAATCTATAAGTATTAGGAATTTTTCGAACGACAGAAATTCAGTCGTTTGTTTGAAAGTTATGAGCAAAGAAACAGGTCGATTTAACATAGCGAGTATATCTATATAAATATGTTGGCCCGTCATTCTTAATTTTTCAATCGTTTTTATTCAAATTTATTATAGCAATAGTATCAGCAACAAATTTAGCAATAAAAATATTATGATCAGATTATAATGTGTGTACTAGAATCTGTTCATGATATTGTTATTTCTAAATTTGTTACTTGATACTTAATACTTCATTTCATAGTGTAAAATTAATAAAGTTTATTTCCATCATTGAAACGATTGATTATAATTTTATTTAACACATGTTAAATACTAATAAAAATTAAACTATAAACATTTATTATTTATATTTCTATTGGGGAGATTAAGGCGGCTAGTTTGTAAACGTTTATAATAACTTTAATTCTTAATAATCTTATTAATAAGTATGAATCTTTAATAAAATATTTAAATTTTGTGTATTGTAAATTATAAACAAATGCTTACTAATATCGGACAATATCTATTAAAATTAATATTAAAAATACGTCGAATGATTGAATTTTATTTTATTTTTATTATTATTGTTAGTAATACTTGATTGTTTTAATAAAAATTTATAATCTAACATTGTTGATTTTCGTTGTAACTCTCAAACTCTTATTAAATTATAACATGTTATTATTAACTTATTCTTATTAATTGTAACGTGTTTTATTTTTTTAATTAGATATACTAATACTACCATTTTTTAACAGGAGCTCAAAGCAAAATCTTTCAATGCAAGAAAAAGATTTCAACTCGCTATTCTGTGCGTTCGCGCCGTTATACGAATTAAAAGGTTACACTCGACTCCCGAACCGCTCTCTGTACAAGTGGCTTGTACAGATCCATATAGAATTAAAGTTCTAAGAAAAGTACGTACTTATAATAATTTTTTAAACAATTTACAATCAAGACAAAATCATTTACCTTCATTTCGAACCTTTCAGGTTATTGACGGATGTGCTTTCCGAGTCTATGGTCATTGGGTAAAGAAAGGAGAAGGCCAAAACCGAGCAGCCCTGTTTGAAAATACACCCAAGACAGATTTGAAGCATCTTTACGTCAGTAACTTGAGTAGATAGCAAAATTAAATTCGAGTGTGTGATTTCTGCTCTGAAGTCTTTACCAAACATTATTAGAAAAATGCTTAGTTCTTATTTGATATGAAACCCCACTGATAAATATGAATTAGTTAGCAATATTGCGTTTATGCGCCTTAAGTATTGCAAAATGCGATTTACCTTTGAAATGAACTATTATCAAAATTTAAGTTATACAATTTGTACCCATAATCAGGTGCGGTTTTAATAAACCTACTACGCTCAGTGCATTGACTACACCAAAAAATATCAATGAGGCTAATTGATGAATTCTAAAATATTATACATAATTTGTCTAAATACCAAGATTGAAAACTAAACTTGATGAAATAAGAATTAAATACTGTTGTGTGCCATTTGAAGGTACCATGAAATAGGTTTTTCTCGCCACGAAAAAAGATAAACATTTTTTATTTAAAAAAAGTGCAACTATGTATATGTATATAACATGAATCGAATCAAGCAACAGAACAAATTTAAAATTTTAAATACTTTTATAATCAATTAAATCTTCAATTTAATATCGATTGCTTAAGCTGTTTTTAATCGTGAGTCTTAATACATTTTTATATAGATTCTATAAAATTGAATGCACTTGGCAACAAATTTAATAATGCATCTACTATTGTGAGTCATTAAGTTAAATAGAAAGTGATTTCTTGTTATTATAGTCATAGTGCTACAATTGATCCATTTCATTATTTATTGACTAGTATAAAATGATTATTTCTTATACAAGCGAGTGTGATGCCTGTAAGAAATGATTAGAATATTTTATTTATAGCATGTTTATAGTATTTTTGATTTCTCACTTACTGGTCATCCCAGTAAAATTTGTCTATTTTACGAATGTATTTATGGAATAACAATATATATTTTTCAAAAAAAACCAGTTATATCATGATTTGAAAAAAATACTGTACTTATGTAAATTTATTAGCAAACGGTTTGCTCTCTTTTAAACCGAATTATTTCAAATATACTCATGGTGCTAAAATTATAAAATTTTATAATATAATAAGGAATGTGTCAAATTTTTATGAAATTATATTTACATCGTGTTTTGAAAAAGAAAGGTGTTATGAGTAAATCTTTTTTATTATAAATTAAACCAACTGTTATAAAACTTGTTATTACACGTTGTGTAATGTACCATAATAAAGTATTTTTCAGATTTAAATATGCAACATTAATGCTTTATGTTTTGACAATAGAAAATGTATAATTACTCACATATAAACGATTACAAAATTACATATTGTAAGCTTACATTATTAGGTCGAAATTGAAAAGACATATCTTTACAGTTTAAACTAAAAAGAATAAAGATTTCGTTGAAAATGTAAGCTACAGAATAGGGACGTGTTCAGAGATCAGCTCGAATCCTAACGTCACTCGGCGATGCTCTCCACCTTTGGTATCCCTCCCTCTTTCTCCTCTCCAATATGCAGGTACATACATACCTATATACACGAGGTTCACCTCGTATTTTTGGCGCGCGAGCGTGAACGTAAACAACGAGTGAGACAGCGATAGTCGAACGAGAGGAGAAAGGAGAAGGGGGTCTTCAGAAAAAGAGGAGAGCGAATGAGACTTGCACACACATGCAAGATATAAGTATAGAGAGCAGAGAACGCCGAGTAAAAAAGAGGAGAAAAAAGCTCTCAAGGACCGTGATAAACAACCGAAATCCGGAAAAGTAGTCCCCCCAAATAAACTAGTCAAATTGTTGAAAAGAGATTTCCAGCTTTTAAAAGGAAAAACTTGCCAATAAACTGATCTCACGCCCTCGAATCTTTGTTTATATTAATCCGAATTGCCAAGATAAGAGCCAGAGAGAGAGAGAGAGAGACAGAGTTGGCAAAGTATAAAGAGCGTATAGAAGGGGCGGGCAGAGCACACAGTTTATAAAAAGAGACAGCGGCAGAACAGCTGCTGCAGGGCCGGGGGTGCGAGAGAGCGCGCGCTAGCCCGAGAAACCGCGTGAGCGCGAAAACGAAGGATGGAGGGGATTCCCCCTCCCGCAATGTCGCCATCATCACGTGCGAGAGAGAAAGAGACAGAGCATGTAGAGACTCTGTTTCTACTCACGCGCGCGCGCGCATTCGATGCTTTGCGCGCGCACCTACATAACTCTCTCTCTCTCTCTCTTGCGGGCCGACCTACACACGTGTACTCCGATGCACATGTACGGCCTGTAGCACGGGCAATTCGCCGTGTATATAGCTTACCGCAAGCGCAAGAGAGAGAAAAAGAGGGGAGCGACGTGGCAACGCTGCTCTTCGTGCTGCACGTATACACACACCGACGGACTGGCTCGCCGCGCGGCGGATCCATGTGACAGAGAGGGAACGTGACACAAAAGGTGGCAGGGCGGCCGCGGCTCGCTACGCTGGAGAGCAAGGGAGAAGTCGAGCTCTAGTGTCGCAGAGCACCGAGAAACCGAGCCGACCTTGTGAGGCCCAGTCAGCCCAGGAGAGTAGCAGCGCCGGGACTCGAGGAGAGACCTCTCGCACACCGTGTTGTCTGCCCTCGATCCTGGGACTGCAGCTACGCAGCCGCCGCCACCGCTGCAGCCGACAACGGCCGAGCCGAAGTAAGTGTCTCCCCTTTGTGCTCTCTGCGCGCGCGGCTGGGCGTGTGTCTGCTATGCAGTTCTCGCGCTATACCTATTAGTACTATATAGTTACGTTCTGCAGACGTCGGCCGCCAGAGAAACCGGAGCAGCGTCGGTTTCTGGGCAAACTATTGGCTATATAGCGTCGCGCATTCGCGAGAGAGAAAGAGAGCCGGGCGTTGTTGGCCCCCGCATATACATATACCTATACGTGTTTTCCTCGCGCGTCGCGTCTTTCAGAGCGGGCGCGCGCGTCACGCGCTCACCTATATATCGCTCGGTCTCGCTCGCACGCGCACGCGGACTACGAGCTCACGGACGCAGCAGCTGTAGGTGTAGTAGAGGTAGATCTCTGCATGTACACACAGCGAGAGAGAGAGCACAGCACAGCCCAGGCATTGCGCGCGGTAACCCCCTCCATCCGGCCTCTCCCTCTCGCTCCGTCTCTCTCGCTCCACAGCAGCAGGTCCAGTTGTTGCGGCGTGCCGAGGCTCCGTCGGGGTGGGGAGGAGCACGCGAGCGCGCGCAAGTGTGTACGTGAACGCGCGCGCAAGCGGACGGACGGATCGGCCAGCAGCGAGTCAGCCAGACCGACACGACGGCGACGAGGAGGACGGGGCCGTCGCGGTTATAGCAGGAGTACTTACGCCTCGATTCAAAAACTCGTCATCCCAGTCTCTTTTATTCTTTGGCGGGCTAGAGAAAGAACGAGAGAAAGAGAGAAATATAGTGCGAGTCTTTTCTGCTCCGCGGGTGACTGTGTGTCTGTGTGAACGTGCGACGGCGACGTAGAGCTGCTGCGCCCCGTGAGGAGAAGAACAAGTGTCGCCGCTCTAAAAGTGTCCGGGTGTGTTGTTCGCGAACGCGTGTGCGAGTAGCATTTGTACGCGGGGCCAGCTATATATAACTCTAGACGCATATATAGGCGGCGTAGGATAACGCAGAAACGCGCAGTGGCTGCTGAAAGGTAGGTGAAGCAGAGAAACGGATAGTTGGCCGATCCTTTAGCGCTCGCGTTATAGGTATACTCTGACGTTTGTGCAAGTGTGTGCGTGTTACTGCGTCGCTTTCGAGGTAACCTCGATTTCGCGAAAGATCTAACCTAGAAAAAAGAGCCGAACGACACTTTTATATATATACGCGCCGCCCGGTGAAAGAGAGACAGAGAGAAGCCGTGCGCGGCATTTCATATACATACATATACGCGTACGCCTCCTCGCGATACGTATAACATAGCAGGTCGCGTGTAAAAAGGCTCTCCGTCGTGGCAAAATCCCTGCTTGTTTTTTCGCTCTGTCCCCTCCCCTCCCTCTTTCGCTGACTCGCTCTTTCTCTCTGTCTCTCTCGCTGGCTCTGCGAACAAAAAGGCGAGATAGAGCGAGGCGAAGGAGGAAGAAGAGGTGTTTTGTACGCGCGCTGCTGGCACAGAGTGAGAGAGAGAAAGAAGCGAGAGAGTGAACGGCTGGTTCTCCGGTAAGTGCAACAGCGCTGCGCTGATGCTAGGTGTAGAAAGAGCGAGATGGAGAGACGCGTGCGTGTCGCTGTATGTGTTTGCTGTTGGTATATATTCCGCGTACACACATACGTGTACGCTATGCTCGGCCTCACACAGGCTCGATATCTCTTTCTCTCTCGTAACTCAATGACGCGAGTGACTGTACTTTTTCCCTTCTCTCTTTCTCTGCTCCGAAATGTTGATAAACAACGTCTCCGCTTTTCTCGCGTGTATATAGCTCAGCAGTATAGTGTACGTGTAATTTCGGAGTCGACTTTTACGACACCGCAGACTAAAGGTATATAGGGTCAATGCATAGAAGAAGCTCCAAAGCGTAGCATATCGGTATCGGTGTAATAGCAGTAGCAACAAAAGCAGCGGCAAGTAGAAAATTCCGGCTCGATAAAGCCGAGAAGCTCTCGTAGGTACAGCTATATAGAGCTGCAAAGCGCACTTGTCGAGCGGCGCGCGCGCGCACACGCCCAGCAGAGCAATAGCAGCTCGGGCGCCGCTGCGTCACATGGGTCCGCGCCATTGGTCGATAGAGCCTCGTGACGTAGCGGACCAGTCGTTTTGATTGGCTGGAGCTTCGCTGCCCGGACACGTGAGTCGTGTGTGCGGCCGTCGTCGACACGCTGCCTGATGCTCTCCGCGACATGTATAACGGCCTGAGCTGGGTCCAGCTTAGTATACTCCTGGACGCGAGGTATATATAATAATGTACACATATATACACAGTATATACCTTTACACACCGCGTGCGTGCAGCCCAAGTCGAAGTAGTGGGGGTAGCGGCGCCTGTTTCTGTCTTTCTCTCGCTCTCGCCAAAATCCTATAGACCGGCTTGCGCGCGCGCGCGCGCGAGGATCGATCTCGGCGCCGCTGGTGTCTGCTTACTCGCTCTTTTTTCGTGCGCCCGTAGTTGGCGTGTGTGCGATGCAGTGTCTGTGTGCGTGTTAGGTTCTGTATCCGCGTGTCCACCGTTATAATATATAGACTACATTATATTATAGAGTCGACGAATAAGGTACACGATGTGATAATTCGCTATAATAGAGCAGCGTGACAGTTGCATCAGAGTGCGCGCCTTTTTCGGGGCGGCTCCTTCCGTGGGAGCCGGAAGGGAAATCCGCCGTGTGCGTCTCGTCGTATATAAGTACACGAGGGAGGGAGAAAAACGCCGGGCTATATACGCTGTTTATGTCAGCAGCCGCGTACCGCAGCCGCCGCGAGCTTCCATTGGCGCTGTATCTATGTACATACAAATATACACCAACGCTCTTGTTTACGTAAATGCGTTCTCTTTGTTTGCTTCTTCTGTATACAGCCTGGGAGGGAAAAAAACTGTTGCTGCGCTCGGGAAATTATTTTTATTTCTTTGCACGCAGCGATTGCTCTTGAAATTACTTTTTTAACGCTCGTTGCGCGGCGCAGATGTGTTTCTCTTTGCGTAATCCTCCCTCTCCGTCTGTTGACGGGCTGAAAAAGTTCATTAAAGTGCATTTCAAAGGATCGTGTACATTGGCTGTGTCAATAATTAGATACTTTCACTTCTCTCGAGGAGATTAAAACTGACTGGGCGCGTCTCTTGTTTTCGAGACTCGAAAATCCGGGCATCAATAGCCACCGTGTATTATAAGTACAGTCGTGTATACACGCTAGCTCGTAACCGGTATATACAACGTGTAGCTATAACTATATACACGCGCGCGCTCGCGACGGAAAGTATAGCGAAGAAAAAACCTGCTGCTGCTGCCGGCGGCGACCGTCCATTGTGCGCAGAGCCGCCCCGCAGACTTCCCGACTTGTGCAATTTCTTCCCCTTTTGCTTCGCACTTCTGTGCTATTTCCTCTTCCGTTGGCCCTCTCTTTCTTTGACTCTCTGATGCGTGATTTTTTTAGTGCTTCGTTCGCTAGGGCGGTGAAAAGCTGCACGGATTACTCGATAAAAAAGCTTGTTGGTATAGTTTAAAGTGCTTTTTCTAATTTTTCTGCGAATAATCTCAACGTCGACTGTAGCATCTCTACTGTTGCGTCAAGCACCACCCTCTTATGATAAGTACTTATCCTATTGAACCTTTCTCGAAGCGACTCGCGGTCCTGGCGAAATCTCCCCGACCTTATCTCGCTTCCTCTCTTTGTCTCTATCGGCGGCTTTCTATATATGCACGTATATACGCACACGCGCAGTCCCTGCATGCGCTGTGTAATTCTCTCGCTTTTACCTCTAGTCGTGTCGTAAGCTGCGCGCGCGGAATTGCTCGCTGCTCTCGACGCTTTGCAATATCGTACGTGGTGCGTGCATATGTGTGGTTTGAGGTGTTTAAACTTTTGTATACGTATATTCGCTTATGAGATTGCAATCGTTATTATCGATGATTTTTCTTGCAAGCTTATTCCTTAATCTTACACCGATTTAGTTAACCAGAATTCGACTGGGCGTATCGTTTGTTTGTTTTCTTAACATATCCGGCACATCGCGGCGGGTTTTCTCTCGCGCCTGCAGCTCAAGGCCGCGCGGATGTAGCTTTGCCGTGTAGTTGCATGCGCAGTGCTGGATCGTAGCGTTTCTGACGTCAGCGCAGTATGCGAGACACTGCTATGTACTATTATTTTGGAGCAAAACTGTTTTGTATAAAAATAAAAAACTATCCCTCTTCTCAACTCTCGAGAAATCTCAACTACAGGATTCGTACCTAGGTATAACGTCGCGCGTGATACGTCATCTGTGTCAAATGCTTCCAGGCGCGTCGTCGGCTATATAATGCCCTTTTGTCACCGCGCCGACCACGGATCACTTATATGTATATACCAACGTGTAATCGCAAAAGCCACACAACGCACTCAGGTTATAGCTCAAGACACTTCTCGATCGTCTTGCGCGGCGGCGGCGCACCTGCCATGCGCGCCTTTTCCTCCTAGAAAATTACCGCCGCGTTGCCTAGCGCAAACTACGCAGGTATATAGCTATACGGACTATAGAGCGAGAGCGTTACTAGCCTAACCCGAGGGAGAGAGCATCGCTCCGGTCTAGCGCGAGTGCATCCGCTCATCTCTCGTATCAACGACCCGCCACCGACTCTCTGCGACTCTGTGGTTTTCTCCCTCCTCCTCCCCCCCCCTCTCACTCCTTCCTTCTTTCGAGTTCGCCCTTTATCCAGGCTCTGCTGCGCCGTCGTCGTCTTTGTGCGCTGACTCGACGTCCAGATGAAGATGGAGCTTCCTACAGCTTACAACTTTTCGCCTTGCAAGCTTGACGTGCGTCTCGTGCGGATCCTCGTGCCTCTGAAACACTGGTATAAAAAGCTTCGATCGTCAAGAGTATGTCGTTCTCTCTCTTTTTATATACCAACGCCGGTGAAATAAACCCATAAATCAATCAATGGCTATACTTTGCATTCGCTTTTTTAAGCGCTCTCGTATGCTGCGCTATTTTTTCTCCCCCATCACCTTTTTTTTTTCGTCGTGTATACGGTTTTGCAGTCGGATAAAAAACACCTCGTTCGAGCTGTCGTATACGAGAGAGATTTTTGCGCGCGACGTCACTCGAATTACCAATAAATGCAGAATCGAGAGACTCGCGTGTTTTGACAATCGTTTTTGTGAACCCATATAAAAACAGTGTGTATACCGTGTGTGGGTAATGTTACGATCGCGTATGAAAAATAGTTACTTATGTTTTACATACCGAGAGAGTTATTACAGATGTTACGCGAATCAGAGGAGAAGAACTATAAACTTGCAAACACGACGGTTGGCGCTCGACGCTCCGAAAAAGGGAGGGAAAATTGATGCCTTCGACAACTGTCGATTCCCCGAATCGTTTTCCCACCTCTCTCCCATATATATCCCTCTAGCATTCGTCGCTCTCCTCACCTATCGTCGTCTCACTCGGCAATCCATCCTCTGCAACACTCGCTCCCTTTTCTCTCTCTCTCTGCCTCTCGATGTCCACTATTCTGCACCTAATGCTATAGATATTCTACCCCTCCATCTCTTTGCTCCCCACTACGAGTCCCGGTGCAGTCCCTGTGCGCCGCCGTCGTATATGCCGTTTTCACTTCCACGTGGAACGTCGAGCAGTAGTCCCCCCACCACACCGGACACCTTCTATAGAATCGTGCCCTTCGTTCTGTTACTTCGCGCACACGCGGAGAGCTACTCTCCCGCTTTTCCCCTCATCCGCTTTGGCCCAAGAGTGAGAGAGAGAGGCTTTTACGCGCGCGTTTCGTAGCTTGGCTCCCGCAACTTTTCATTGATTATTCCTCTTCTGTGCGCGTTTCGTCGCTTCGCGGCCATTTGCCCTTCTACATATACATATAGGTACTTTCTCACACACAGCTGGACCCGGGGTATCTTTTCGGCCCTTTTTGCCAAATTTTCCCACGGACTTTGATTAATCGCGACTCTTTTCTTGCAACTCCGATTTTCGTTTCGTCTATGTATACGACGTCGAATGAATTGACTCGACGTAGTGGTGCCGTTATTAGATCTGAACGAGGATAATTAACGTATCGAATTTCATCATGTCCGGGCTGAACAACAATGAGGACACGTTCATTAGCTCCGTACGAGCATCCACATAGCGGCTGTATTCTTTCGGCCCCTGATGTGTCTGCTGCTGCTATACTGCTACTATATACTCCGCTCCCTTTCTCCTCTCTCTCTCTCGTATACGCGCAGGTTCGATGTGTGTTGCTCGATTTTGTCGGGAGTGTCAGCGTCACGTTTCACGTCAGGCTATCTCGTTTAGCAGAAGATGCGAACTCTAGCCAGTCTCGCCGAGAGAGGCTTTCATGATTTAAAAGGTTTCCAGACTGAATTTCTTCGCAGCATGAACTCCGAGAACGACGGAAATACTTTTATGCCGGGCAAAACATTATTATTTCTCATCGAGAATGCTTATCTGGTGTCAAAACTCTAATAGAACAGCTGATGGATTGTTCTTCGATTTAAATATATTAAATTTTAATCTCCTATATACGCCGATATGAGGCCATTTGAATTTTCTCAATGCTATATTCGTGTCGCACTGATTCTGTTACATATTTTCATACGTCTCTCCTCCGCAACAACAGCGTATGCACGTTGAGTCTCGCTTTTAAATTCAAGGCTGCTCCCGTATAATAGTAGTTGCAGTTGAGCAGCGCGGGATCGATGATTTTTAATTTGCGATCGAGTAGATAATCGGGGCAAAGCCGGCGATTGCATCGTAGATTTAACTCGGCTATTAATTTACCTCTGTATTTGAAGATTAAGGTTTCTTTTAATGGACGAGGATAATCCCTTTCTCGATCGACTCGCCGTTGATACTGCAAATATATCCTCGAATGCTCTTATTGAAACGAAGTGAAAGGGCCTTGTCGCGCTTTGAAAAAAGTGTAAAGTTTGATTGCACTCTCTGAAAATCAAGGTTGGCAGTAGTGCATATATACAAATATACGTATGAATAAATAAACTTGGTTTTGATAGTTATGAAACATTCTATTGTGCGAAATGTATATACACTGTTATTATTCTGAAAGATACTTGCTATCTCATTCAACCCAAGTTTCACATAAAAATGTTATCGTTAAAAAGTTTGAAAAAAATCAGGATTTTTTAACTTATTTCTCGAGTGTGATTGTTGAGATATTTCCACGAAGTTATTATTAAACTTCTACAATAAACTACAATATAGTTAGAAATATATAACAGCATCAATTCACATTGAAAATTCTTCTGCAGAAAAAAACGTTCGTCCAAAAATCAAATTTCGAGAACATAAATTAACGAACGACGATTCAGTCTTAAGCACTTTGGCCCACAGCACGCATTATACTATCAACAAAAACAAGCCGAAGTGTGTGAATTGAAGGCCTTCGTTACATTACTCTCGCCGCCCTATCTCTCCGAATCAGCCAAGGTCGTGTCCGAGCGAACGTTTTTTCTCTTTCTTCCCGGCGTTTTTTAATCGGAAGCGTTTTAAAAAAAGGAGTCAAAAGACCACGAGTGTGTGATGTCCGGAGATAAATCGACGATTGGTCTCTAATGAGATACAAACGTGTTCTCGTGCAGAGTTAGCCGGCTTTTAAATTTGAAAACCAAGTCGAGGCCTTTTTTTCGTTCCTCATCCCTCTTTCTTTCTTCCGTTCGATCTAGATTTTTCCTACTGCGGTCGTATTATTACGACTAACAACACCGCCGCGCGAATCGCTACTGAATGGAGGGGAAAAAAGCGCTCGAGCTTGCGGAGAACATCAAGCCTTGCTTTTTATGTCAAAGAGATTGATAAAAGAAAAATAAAGACTTTTTTCACTTCAATTAAATACAAATGTATAAAGAATCATTTTATTATGTACATTTAGAAGAAAAAAATACACTCCAGCGATAGACATTTTAAATGTAGCGCGAGTCATTTATATCCTTATCTCGACTCGCGCTTTCCGTGTAAATATAGAATATATGCGTTATCTTTCTGCGCAGAACGTTCATTCGTAACAAGCGCGCGCTCTAGTATCCTGAATTTCAAATGACGAGTCTTATACGCACGTGGTCCACGGCCTTTCTTCTCCTCCTGCTATTGACGGAACGCCGTCCTTTAATTCTTGTATATGAGGAAAAACGCGAAAAAAATGCCTTCACGTGTGTCCAGAAATGAGTCAAAAAAATTTTGGGGCAAGCGCCTGCAACAGTTTTGTTCTATTTCTGTATGTTAAAAAGAGTTCGAAATTACTTTCTAATACATAAAAACTTGTAACACTGTTTTCTCGGCCCTTCAAATTATGCGAAAAGTAGCCATTGTTCAAGGCCATGTACTCAATTCCCGAGGGTGCAAACGGAAAATCAATGATTATAAGATGAAAGTAAGGGAAAAGAGCTTCAATTTAAAAAAAAAAACATTACGCATCGGATAGAGCAATTTAATTTTTTTCGTTGTATCTTTTATTTTGTGGAATGATATTAATAATTACTGTTTATTCGCGAGGCGGATTTTGTTTATCATGTAAATTGCGTTTGAAACTCGACGAGATGTTTCGGGAAATCCAATTTTAATTTACTGCTTTCGAGATTTATACTCGTATTTCATTTCATTCTCGTAATAATCTGGCTGCTTATTTACGTTGATTCTCATTTGCAGAGGCATGTAAAGTCAGGCAATGATTATACTTTGATGTAAAAAACCAAACGAAACGTTGAATCGAATGCCTGCTTATATAATAATAATCGCGACATAATTTATTCGAGAACTGCGTAGGTCCGAGAGAATGATTTGGATGCTCGAGGGCGCAAAATAGCAAATAAATGTGAATTGAAATATACAAGAAGCTTATCTAACGTATATATGGTATCCCGTATTGTTAACAGATCGCCAAGGGGGAGGAAGCCTGGGCGATAGGCGCGGCGGTGGAGGAGGAAGAGGCTGCGGAGGTGGCGGAGCTCGTCGCTTGCGCTGGGGAAGCAGGTCTCTGCACCCAAATTACTCGGCGGCGGCGGCGGCGACATCATCATCCTCATCATCAGCGTCGGTGGCGGTAGCCAGCGGTCGGCCGCAGCTAGAGCTGCTGCTGCTGCTTCTTCGTCGTCGTCGTCGTCGTCGTGAGTCCTCACGGCTCGCCTCACGGGGTGGCGCAACCTTCGGCGGCGGCGACGACGACGAGGAGGAGAAGCTGCTGCTGCTGCTGCCGTTTGCTGAGAAGGAGCCTTGGGACGCGGCTGACAGCTCAGGATGAGTCTGGAGACGCTGCTCGAGGCCGCTCGCTACGTCGAGCAGCTCGAAAAGAAGAAGGCGAGGGCGGCGGCAGCTGCTCAAGCCGCGGCGGCAAACGCTGCCTCTGCGGCCGATCACTCGCACGGAGTCGCGCCGCACTCGAATCATCACAACTCGGCCGAGCCGCGTGGTGAGTTATCATTCTTTTTATCGAAATGCTATATTTTTTTATTTTACTATTATTGCCAGCAACGATTTTGTTTCGACAAACAGATTTCATGGATTATTTTTTTTTTCGTTGTTTCGTCGTTTATTGATCAGGGGAGCTTTTTTGCATATGCATATAGCGCTTTCACAATCTACATCTTAGCTATTATGGTTATATTTACCGAGGTTAAGGATAAAAGACCTTCGTTAGTTTCTTTTAGAGATAAAATTAACTTCCACCGCGGGTAAAAACGTTTATTAAATTCTGTGTAAATAATTTACGATCGTCAAATCACAACGTTGCATGCAATATACAACGAGTAGTTGAAACTTACTTTATTACAGGCTTTCTGCGATATTTAACTTTTATTTAATATAAAATCAATAATACTCTTATATAAAACTTGGCTATAAACAGGCCCCGAGTACGCTCTTAAGCGATCGCACAGAGTGTTTTAAAGCATAAAAAGAATATAGCACTCGTCACGCAGCGTCGTTTTCTCGATTTTCCCTCTCCGATCTATAGCCTGATCTCGACTCGTGATTTAGTTATGCAAGCCGAGAGCGCGAGCTGAAATGACATATATCGAGGCGTAATAGCTTTTGCCGCGTTTTATTGTAGTTTTATATGAAATCAAATTTATTGCCAAACTGTCTGGATTGTAACTACTTGAGACTTTGATATAGACATTCGAGAACAATCTTTTGTAGAAACTTATATTATTATCTGCATCTTTTAATACCCCAAAGCTGTTCTTAATCCAAATTCAAATTTCTACGTGTGAAACAGCAATAATATTCTTCAACCATCGCTGGAATTCCCCGTTTCCTCGAATATCCTTGCTCTACGACCGATAAGTCGTCGTCGTGAACTCTAACGAACGCTCATGCACACGTGTATAATACGTCGAAGGTCACTTGACGGCCGCCGACACGCGACGACACTGCCGGATAGCAATCAGCATCAGTAGCGTTTCGAAACTCTGCAAAGTCCATCTCTTCTTTTCTCTATTTTCGCTTACTTCTCCGAAGAAAAAAAATACTCCGTCCTGCTGAGTCTATTTTGCAACGCAGACCTTACGGAGAGAGCACTTTTCTTGATACGTGTATGCTCGAATAGACACGTGCGATTTTGGGGTTTTCCCCTCTCTCAATCCGATGCTAGCACGTTTCGTAATTCGATAAGTATGTATACTCGATATTGATCTGCGTGCTTTCGAAAATTATCCTAACCGAGAAGCCAGCAGTAATTTTCCATATATATATACCCCAACTTTATCTACCTGCCGGATCATATGTACATACAAGATATGAACGCGTCCGCAAAAAAAAAGGAAAAAACGCAAACACTGATGGTCACTCTCGGAAGCTCCCGATAAAAGTGAAAGCCTGCGGACTTGCGAGGTCACCGCGACGATTCAACAATGCGATTCGCGCATATATATATACACTGTTCACAATAGTGTATAACCACCGCCACCGCTGCTGCCAATCTCTTTCTCTCCGCTGCTGCTGCTGCTCTCTCGATGCAGCACCAGCAGCAGATACGCGTGTTGTGCATGCCATTTGAGAGTTGCTGTAGCTCTCACGTGAATCGCGCGCGAGCGCCTCCAAATTAGGCGCGACTTTCATCCGGCCAGTGGCTCTCAACCCTCTCTTCTTATCTTCGCGAAGATGCTTCGCGCGACTATTATGCGTGTATTAGACGAGAAGTTCTTTAGGGTAGCCGTTGCGTGGGTTTTTTCGAAGGCTATAACTCACGTGCTTGTTATGGTCTTTCGAAAAGTATCGTCGCGGATTTCGAGTGGATTGCGACTGTGTATTATATGACTTCAGGGGAAACTCTCTGTCTCTCTGCTACTCTCTTGAATAATCCCTTATCTACTTTCAGATTACTTACCTCGTCGCCTCTCTCGGCGGTATACGTACACTAACTTGGAGCTGTTACAACTTGTCCGCTATCTTTGTTTACTAATTGAATAGATTAGAAGCACCTTAATCGCATGCAGACCACGTTGTTTCTACCTCTTCTTCCTCTTCTTCTTCTTCTTGTTTATTTATATCGAGCGTTATAAGCTTGAGATTAAAGCACGTACTCATCATATCCCGATTATAACCTCGTATACTTTGCTCTTGTTATCGTTGCTATACATCATATGCTATAATTCAAACGTGAGCACAATGAACACCTGCGATGAAGCACCTCACATCGCTGCCGAACATGTATTTCAGAGCTTCGCGGAAATATATACGTGCATCTGAAAGTATAATGAAAAGGATCAAAGTGGCGCTGATCTCGCAAAGTTGGCACCTTCGAAATCCGGAGCTTCCAGTTGCCGCAAGGAGTATACGTAAGTTTCGCGGAAAAGAATCGCGTGGGTCGAGTGTTCGCTCGTTCTCTCTCTCTCTTGCTCGCTCGCTCGCCTATGGGTCAACGACTCGAGCGAAATGCGAATCGTGCATCGCGCGGAGCTGCTGCTGCTGCTGCCGTAGCTTGTCGATAGTTTGCTCCGCTCTATGGCAACTTAGTTTCCCTTCTCCTCTGACGCCACTCGTCGCTCTTTCTCGTGCGCGCGCGCTAAATATCGTTAGACGTACTTTTCGCCAGCTCCTTTTTCCTCTTCTCTTCGCGCGCGCGTCCCGTTTAATTGTTCTTTGTCAAATTTCTCCGAGTCTAGGTAGGTCAGTTTGCTGTGTGTGCTTTGAGGTGTGCTCTTTGTTTGTCAGCCGCGAGAAAGGAGCATTTCCTTTTGTCCTGAAGGTTGTAAAGTTGCTATTGCATCGGTGGTCTGGTAATTACTGTCGTTTGATTAAAAGTTTTTAAGACAAGTGAAACATAATTTACCTTCTGGAAGAAATAAACGATTGCGTCGTAATCACTTTGTATGAAATTATATTTTACGAGGGGGAAATAAGCGTATTAGAAATGTATTTGTTTTTGTTATCGTCCTAATATGCATTTTCTGATGCCTATATTCAAATGCGCTTCCATCTATAGATTAAAATTATTGATTCGCAACCATTTGAATTGATTGATGTGTTACCACGATTTAGGAATCAATTCTGATGCTATTGATTGCTGAATTCAATGGATGAATTTAGCTAAATGCTCGTATTACAATTTCTTCATTTTGAGTCTTTGTATGACAATAAATTTATAATTGATCCAATATTCTTTGCATATACATAGCACGATATACTATATCGTTATAACGAATTCGCTTGATATACTTAGTCAATGGAAATAATTTATGTATTCATAGTCCGATACAAATGTATTAGATGCACACACTATATTATTGTATAACGATATTGAGATTGTAATATCAAATGGAATCTCACTGATGACGTTCGCTATTCGCATATTTCCACTGATTAAAGTATATTAAATTTACGCGGCTGCCAATGTATTAAGTACTTATTTTAATATTTTATAAACCTTTAATGTACAATAATTATAAAATCTATTAAATATACGCAGATATGACGGATAATACGCTTAATATCGATAAAAATCTTCAACAACGGAATATAGATATTCCCCTTATAATTTGCCCACCAACGGCATACTGGCAATATTAAATTTTACTTATTCATCTGTACGATATATCATACAACTATGATATAATAATCAAATTGAATCAATCCGACGGCCTTTGAACGTATTTACATTGAATACATTAGCTTTACCGCTCGACATATCTAAAAACTGACATAAATAATTACTCCAAAGAAAAGCAGTGCATCCCAAGCAAAATATTGCTCTACATAAAAATGAAAACGAGAAATAGCGATGCACAGAGCAAGATTATCGTAAAGCCGTCGTTGCGTTACTACGACGAGAGTCACGACTCGCACTCTTTCTAGGGTGGGGGAGTTAGCAACAGCATGCCAGCAGCAGTACAGCAGCACTAGCTGCGTTATATAGCTACTCCGATGGAAAGTATAAAGAGAAAGAGAGAAAGAGCGAGACAGCGGTGCATCGCATTGCGCGCGCTTGCACGCAAGAGACAAAAAGATAGATCGATGCAGTGCTGATATAAGTATACGCGGCCGAGCGCGAGGAGCCGTATATGCCATTGTTGTTGAACTTCTTTTTTGCCCTTCGACTCGGTTGAATAAGCTTTGCTGAGAATGTAGCTTTTCATCAGCTATAATATAGACTTGAAATACGAAGTTTCTTGAGTCACACAGACCGATAAATGTTTATATTGGAACTCTGGTGAATCCTACCCCATTGACCCACTGATTATTTATTATCAATTTCCCTTTGTTCTTCATTTCGAACTATCTGCAGCCTATATATATGCACCTCGTAATAAATTATATAGTAGTAGTCGTATGAAAAACTTTTTTATTGGCGCAGTGGCAAATTTCTTTCGTCTCTCGGGCAAGAGCAGTACAGTATGAAAATCGCAAAATAGAGAGAATTTGGGGCGTAGCTACTGCGGGGCGGCTTCGGTCAGTGACTCTGCAGGCAGCGCGCGCGCGCGAGGCACTTGAGAAACGCGCACAGCTTCTGCGCTCTTCATTCACCGAGCGCCGCCGCCGGCTACCATCACCACCTACACACGTATACATAATATACACCCGCGCGCACTTGTGTATCGCGACGTCCTCATCGCGATTTTATCGCTCGCGCGCTCACATGTTTCTATATACGCGTGTGTGTGTGAATATACGCCTCTGGTGTATACGGCGTCGACGTTGCGTAAAGCGTGTGATTTTAATTGTTTTGAGGAATCTCGTTATATACGACGTTTCCCTGAATTCTTCCCCCCTTCTGCGATTGTGTCACGAGGCGGAGAGAGATTTGCAAGCTTCGTTGACTCCTGGAATTTCGACCGTGTTATTATTATTATTATTATTATTATTGACGCGGTTGTTGATATAGGACGCCGCTGCACAGAGTTGAAAGTTACGTGTATATGCATGCCTTTGTGTCCAAGTTAAAAGTCACGTCAAACGTTGATTCTGTGTCAAAAAAGAAAGATCGCGAGACGCCTTTTTTTTATTCCGAACACGACTCGACTGTTATACCGTTAACGCTCCGACGTCGTCGTGCGTTCTGTCGGACTAATAAACTGACAGCAATCAGGAATAATAGAGGGTATACTTGTCTACACGGGGATGATATCTGGATTTTCCAAACAGTGTATAAATAAACGGTTTAGATTTACTCGCGAAAAGTGGGTCAACCTTCAATAGCTTTGATTACATCGCACTTCGGAGATATACACGAGACCTTCGTTATTGATCTTTTAGAGAGCTTTATCGAGCCAGTAGTATATATACACTATATTACACCGCTTTCCAAACTAGATTGTCACACAATTTTCTCCTCTTTCCTAAACTGCCGATCGCTGCAAATTTCGCCACTTCTCTTTCGCATCAGCTCTTCGACAACATCCAACGAACTTATATAGATACGTCAAACTCATAACTCGCAAACTTGGCCATACCATAATTTTCTCTCTCTCTCTTTCCAACAACTTCTTCGAACATCGTGGCGGTTGTGATGAACGAGATCGCTTTTTAATCGAGTCCCTTGGGTCTCGCTAGGTCGAATCTATACCTCGGCCTCTCTCTTTTTAGGAAAAAATCGCAAGAACAACGCGCGCGAATTATTACTTTTATTTTGTACATTATATATACAATACAAGCCAGTGCGGTCGTCCCGCACCAACGCACGACCTGTTGCATCAGTGAGTCGACCTTGAGTGACCTTGGCCTACGAGTAAGTGTGCGTGTGTCTTTAATCTAATCAAGCCCCAAGCCTTTTCTCCCCCCACCCTTGCGACGGCTTCTCTTTTTTTCCGACGCTCTCGATGCGCTCGAGCCTTTTTGCGCCGTTTCGCGCAAAACGAAACCGATAAATCAATCGCGAGTGGGCGCGAGAGGTTGTCGCTGAAAAAAGGGTCTCTGGGTGTGGATGGCTATTATATATAGCTTATGCGTGATGTCAGGTTGAAAGAGTTGCGTAAAAGGTGCGATTATTCTTGGATAATTCTTTTACGCAAATAACAGAGTACGAATTGAATTCATGTCAACTGAAGTACAATAGCAACTGACTATCGAAGCTCCCCCCCCCTGTATACGTTACAACTATTAGGAGCGAATCCCTTTGGATCGCGATTAGAAGCAGTATATATCCAAAAGTATTCGCGTATACTCGTTCCAGCACAGGTTCGTCGAAAGGAAGTCGGCCTCGGGCTCACACAGCTGGCGCATCCGGGATCAGCGCCAATGCCACGCCACCGGCGTTTCATTTCGCGTCCCTCGCTGTCTCTGTCTCTCTCTCTCTCGTATTCTATATACGCGACGCGCTCGAGAGAATTGACGTCGAAAGCAGCGGCGTCCAGCCGACTCCGCGACTGCGCGAAAATTCGCGAGCTCCCCTCTCTACGTTTATAGCCGGGCGGCGGTTTCTCTCTATATAATATACGCCAGTTGCTGCCTCGCAAGCCAAGGACTCAATGAAAGCTACCGCCATATATACATAGTAAATGCGTACCGGGTAAAAAGGGCGGGTCGCTGCTCGAGGTGGGGACCGAGCGGAGGGGTATACCACACATGGCACGTACACGCTGCTGCTGCTAGCGATCGAGCTCTTCGCTACTGCTGCTGCTGCTGCTGCTGCTCGACGGGAAAGTTGCAACGCGTGCGCAGTGCCGCGTGCACGTGACTCCACGTCGTTGTAACCGGGCGGCGGAGAGGCGGCCGGGATCTCTCTCTCGCTCTTTGTGTGTAATGCACACACACGTATACATATAGCGGTCGCTGCAGCGGGTGTATTGGTGCGGGAGCTGCGCGAGAGATGTTGCTGCAGGGGAAGCCGAGCGAGATAAGGATGAACGAGCGTTTTTATTATGCATTCCTGCAGCAGCTCGAGGCCGAGAATTCGAGACTCCTTCGTAATGTTGCCGACATTGTTGCCGACGACGCTGTGTGCTGCTTCTTTTTGAGGGTGAAAGGTGGGAGGTCGTTGTCCTGCCAGTTGTGTGTACGGATGTTATAAATCACGGATTCATTGGGGTGGAGGGACGGTGTAGATATGCATTAGTCTTGTGCTCGTACTGCGAATTCGACTTGTAGTTCGCTAATTTCTCAGTAGCTTTCGACGGATGCTGCAGTTATCGCTCCGGTTTTATCTGGTCTCGCGCTCGAACGGGACTTGCCCATCTATTGCGTCTGACCATGCCCGGCCATATCTACTTTCGAGCTGCAAACTAGTTCTTCTTCGCCATGAGCGACTCTGAATATTTCATCGCTTGGAGAATGTATAATGCAAAAGTATCAATTTGCAGACGAATGAGTCACACGCAGAGCGCAGTGTAGGACAACGATTGATTTTCCTTACGCGTATTTCTATATACGTACTCGTCCCCCGCTCAGATATCATCAGGTCGACGCAGATAATCGCATAAGCGCACACTAGGAGAATTACACGCTTCGTTTCTCTAAAATTACACGGCGCACACTCGATCGAGCCAATATTCCCGGCCTGATTGCGCGATACTCCATCCTCCTTCCAACAGCCGCAACCTGCCAGCAAAAGCACAAAGACCCCCGCTCTCTCTCTCTCTCTCTCTCTCTCTCTCTCTCTCTCTCTCTCTCTCTCTCTCTCGCTATAATATATATACGTGCGCGCACTCCGACCCGCTGCAGGCGAACCAAAAATAGTCGATGCATCGC